>JAMKCH010061041.1:0-34091 GCA_023653785.1 Ophioderma brevispina
GAAATGATAAAAAATGAGCCCAAATGAAAGGATTAAGCTGAGGAAGAATTCGTTTTTGTGATCTAAAAAGTTGTGAAATTTCTAATGGGTTAAAATTATCAGTACTTTAATTTATTGTGGGGTTTTATTATGTGAAACAATGGCCATGCACTGCTTGTATACAGAGTAAATAAACAACCCAAAGTATAATTTTTACTGACAAGACTTAAGCCAGACTATTATGCCTGTGGGTTGCCTGTATGGTCTCATGGTAGAATGTAAAGGTAATGGAAACCTAAATGTACATTGAAACAATTTTGCTGATATCAAAAAGTTAAAACAAATAATTTACTAATTGTTTGTTGCAGGTGTTTGGCTTCTCGCAGGAGAGCCTAGTCAAGTACCGTACTTACCTGCGGATCTGGCCTGTCCGTTACCCCATCTGTTTGCCTCGTTGGAAGACAGGAATGCGGATGTGAGGAAGAAGGCAACCGCGCCTTGCCTCCCTTATGATGATTAGGATTGAGAAAACTGTTCAAAAGGACAGGGCACATACAAGTATGTCAAAGCAAATACCAGTGTCAAAAATTTTAGTTATGCTTAGTTAAAAGTATAAATTTGTAGAGACTTTGAAGAACGAGGCAAGTTGCACAAAATTCTTGATATTCGCAATTGCCTATTTTTATCCCCCTGGATTGAAAAACAGTAGGGGGATATTGCGAGGGTGCAGCATTACCGTATGTGTATGTATGTGTACAGGGTGTCTCAGAAAGAATAAGAATTGATTAGTAAGCAAATTTGCTGTTTTGGAGGGTAACGTTCTTTCTGAGACACCTGTATGTATGTGTGTTACAGTTTGGTTAGGTTTTTGTTTTTCGCGTCTCCTTCGAAAAGTTTTAATTAAGGTCCGATTAAACCAGGCTTGGGTGAAGGTGCAATAGGGGTACCTTCACAGGGGCAGGCCGCAGAGGTCTAGAAAGGCCTTTATTTTACGTTCCCCGTGTGCACAGTCAACATGGATTTTGACTATAGTAATTAGATTTGCACTAGTGATCTAAAAACACTCGTATCTGTTGACTTTACAAAAAACTAGTACAAAAAATGTACAGGCAGTAGTTAAAGAACCATTCTGATGTCATACTTTTCAAATCAAAGAAAAGATAAATTTCAAATTGATCCAAATGGGAGCTTATGTGAGTTAAAAATATAGTGAAGATTACTCTTTCAAAAAACTTTGAAAAATATTCACTAGCCAAAGTTTATCAATGGCGGAGACCTCTATCATTGAACCGTACTGATATTGGCTTTCAAAATATAACAAACTAACATTGAACTGGGGTAATACAGGGCAGGAAACTAGCATTTTATAATCAAGTTCTACTAAAACGGGCGGGACAATATACTATTTTAACGGTTAAGCTGAATGCCGAGGAAAAGTGGGACTTGTTGATAAATAACAGGTCGGTCGATATTACTATTTACGGGGCGACTTTGGCTGCAAATCAACAGCTTTGGTGTGAATGGGAGTTATGCACCATGCATGCAAAGCCCAGGACAATGGAGTTCAAATTTTGTTACAAATGCAGCGTGGTGTTGCGACCCTGCGTTGATGTCCAAGCTAATGTCGGAGCGAAATGCTTTATATTCTTTCACTATTTTTATTCAGAAATTGGCTTATATACAACGGGATGGAATTTTTTCTATTTTAGACCACATTATAACTATTTAAAAAGTTAGTAATACAGTCAGGAAATAGCAAATTATGAACATCACTTTGCGCGGAAATTCAAAATTGCCAAGTGAAACTCGTGCTCGCTTGTATTTGCAGCGATAAATGATAATGATTTAGAAATTGGGGCCAAGATGAGCTGTGTTGCAGACGTTTCAGGCATCTGATCAATCTCGTGTGATAAGAGTTTGCACGTAAAGTGCCTTTTGCAGTTCATTAACGAAGAGGTGGCGGTATGGCCTGCTTCATATGTGGATGACATCAAAGGTACATTGACAAGGTCAAAGGTTCATCGAGGTCATGTTCCAGTTCAGTTTTTTAGGTTTTCGTGTTTTGCGTCGTCTTTAAAAGTTAAAGTACGATTACAACCTAACTGGGGTCAAATGGTTGCAATCTGGGTTCCTTCGTATGTTGTTGAGCGGCATTGTAAATTCCCGAAAAACTCCTCCGTCCTGGAGTCATCGAAGATAAAACCATAATGCTCGTTTTAAATTGAAGATTGATTGATTATTGATTGGCATTTTCAAAATGTTGGTCAGTTTAATAAATCCAAAAAAAAACTTTTGTTACAATTTTAATGTCATCGACAGGCCTTCACGTGCCATCCATCCCCAGGTCAGGCCGTCTACACTATGCTAAAATCATTACACTTGAACTGATTCCTTTACCACAATGTGGATGAAACATATGCATCCTTCTGAGAAGTGGAATGCCCCAAATAGTACCCATAAAACACCCTAAAAGAGAAATGGTCTCCGACCATGGACCCCAGGTCACACCCTGTCGACTTAGCTCTCCTCAATTCCGTTTTGGCCGCCTTTCAAAACGGACGCGTGTTAACGCAGCCTCTGTCAGCAGCCAAAATTATCTGAGATTTTGATACTGACAAGTTTAGTTTCGTCTCATCGGAAGACCCTACTGTCTATACCATATCTATCTGGAATATATACTGGATTATTCTTACTGGATTTATAACGCATCTTCGGACGACATAAACGGAGACTTGTTACGCAGTCGGAGAGCTCTTGTTTTTGTATCCTTTTTTTGCCGGGCCACTGCGGTCAGGTGATCTGTGTAGCGGGAACAAGGTAAACAACGGCATCCATTGAACGCAACGTGTTGCCTGCTTTGACTGCCTTTGAATATATGTGTAGTTTGGTATGTTCTCGTTGTTATCGGGCTTTTGCTTCGCTAACATTTAAATGTGGTTGGTGTGCGTATTATTTTTTATATATGCTTTTGGTATACTTAATAAAATATGGTGAAACGTGTTTTGAAAAATTCTTTAAACCGTTCGTGACTCAGTTACCGAGTGGTTTTTGTGTCTTGACGTTTGCGTACCGGAGACCTCCACGGCACCTGGTTATTTTTCTTTACGGGTTTTATTTGCGCACTCTATTCCATCTAGCAACTCTCACGCTCACCCCCCGTTTCATATGGGGCGCACATTGCGTTCGCTGCCCTGCCTCCATTCCATGAGTGGGGACCCCATCCTTATGTGTGCGACACAGGCAATTTCCCGCACCGACCGGTGAGCCTCTTTCCTTTCTGTCTCGGTACTTACTACGGATGTGCAGTGGGCAACCATCGAACATGGGTACGCCGCTTGTGTTGCGTTCACGGGAGGGGGGTGTTGATCGGGCTCCGGTCCGGGGTTTGCGTCCAAGGCAGCCGCTGTTGCGCCTGGGTTGCGGCTCCCAAGGGTGAGGTAGCTTCGGCGTTCGCTACTTAGCGAGCGTTGATGGTATGGCTTTGGGCCGTCTCCTCGGCGTATCATCGGCCGCTGGCTCGCCTGGTTCGGCCCTAGGGGCTGCTCCGGTGCAGGCTAGGGCGGTCTGCGCTGCCAATCCACCAGGGGGATTGGCGGCCGCGTACATTCCCGTTGGTTGGTGAGAGGATGATGGTTGTGCCCTGGTCGCCGGGTGGTGATC
This sequence comes from Ophioderma brevispina, assembly GCA_023653785.1. Taxonomy (NCBI): domain Eukaryota; kingdom Metazoa; phylum Echinodermata; class Ophiuroidea; order Amphilepidida; family Ophiodermatidae; genus Ophioderma; species Ophioderma brevispina. The sequence continues at coordinate 3,640 of JAMKCH010061041.1, forward strand.
CATCTCCGTTGTTATCCACCCCTAACGTGGTTGCGGTACCGGTGTCTTCGGTCGGGCCTCTACCAACCGCGACAACGGTAGCCATTACTTCGGGGTGGTCTCGGCACACCCTGGGGCGCTGGCTTCGGTATCCCTCTGTGGGACGGCGCAGTGTTACTACTACTCTCGCTCAAAAACCCCGCATACCAGCCATGCTATCATTCCGTGCTCCTCAGCTGGCGCCGCATGCTGTTCGGGGCCCTTCGGGGCTTGGGGTTGCGAGTGGTGCTCCGCCCGGCTGGCCCCCGCAGACGCCCCAGCTACTAGGTCGGCTCAGCCTCTCCCTCTCTTGGGGTACCGACCTGCTTGCTGCGGTTGCTAGTGCTGGTCCGCCGGCTTCTGCTTCCGCGGCGGGTCCGCCTATGGTGGGTACCCGGTGGGGGCCCCCTGCCACTGGCGTTCCTGCGGGGCAGCCTTCTTGACCTACCCCTGCGGGGACACACAGTACTTACCCCGCTGCAGCCTACCTACTCAGGTTACGCTGCGTTCCCGTCCGTGCCTACCCACCCCGCGGCTGGACTTCTTGGGTTTTTTCAGTCTGGTATGGTCTTTGACCGGGGCTTTCCCGCTTCCGGGGCCCCTCCGGGCTATGGTCACTCTGCGCCTCCGCCGTCGCTGCCCAGGCCGCATGCACCATGTTCTGGCGGGGCTTGCTTCTGACCCGCTTTCGAGCAGGCCATTTGCGCCACTGCTGCAGCAGTTTGTCTCCTTCCTGGAGCCAGTCAAGCTGGCGGCGGAACCTCCTGGTACTGGGGCCGGGGCGGGCGTTCTAACCCGTCCCCTACCCTGGTCGACTTACGTGCCTGGGACTTGGAGTGTCGTCCCCACACCTTCTCGGGCTGTACCCTCGTCAGGGTCGGCTGGTTCAGTCGAACCTCATGGCTCCCGCGCCAGCCTATGCCAGTTGGTTTGGTCCCTGCGGGATGCTCTGGTTTCTCGCCGCCCAGGTGGCGACGCCTGGCCCTCCGCCTTCGTCCGCTCGTTCTGTGAGGGCTTCGACCGTCCTCTCAGGACTCTAACCGGCCGCAGACTTCCGATGTTCCGGAGGACAGCGCTGGCGGGGAGGACTCGGGCTCGGAGTGAGTCCAACCCTGTGATACTCCTTCGCAGCCTTCGACGTCCGCGGCAGCTTCGGAGCATGATGAGGTGGATTCCTCTTCCGCGTGCACCCTCATGTGCTGCGCAGGGCGTCCGTCTTTTTGGCCTGTCTTGCGCGCCTGACGGCGTGCTGAATCGAAGGGACAAGCTCATCTGGTCTTCCCTCTCCTCCCTCCGGAACGCGTCCAGGCGTTGTCGCTTCCCACCAACGTTGTCTTCTGTGGAAGCGACTCCGGGGATTGTTACTCAGAATCTCTCAATCGTACCCTTTGAAAACTTCGGCCAAGTCGTTGCTAACTGCCGAAGGGAACTTGACCCTTCCTGAGGACTCCGACCATTGATCCTTGACTAGCAGCCAAGTTGCCACAGGCCAAGGGTGCTCTTCTGGCTTCTCCGCATTCTGGGAGACCAGCTGCAGGCCCTAGACCTGGCGGTGACCTCTGGTATAAGACTATGCGCTTTCTCGATGGTCCTCGCCCCACATCATATCTCGTGGGTGAGTGTGGAGTTTTTCTTTCTTTCTCCCCGTAAGCCCTGATGCTTGACTGTCCTAGCTCGCTAGTGACTCTCGGCATACAGAGGCTTCAATGTCTTTGGCGCGTCGCCTGAGCTGCTTGCGACGCGAGAACGCCTGCTTCACTCTTCGCACCTTGAGTTCCGATCTTGCATCGGATCTCTCCAGACCAAGCCCCAGTCACGGGACGTCCTCTTCTGAGGCTCGTTCGGTGACTCATTGCTTGCGTCTGCGGAGCGTGTGCAGTCGGAGACAGCCAGGCGCTAAAGGATCTCATGGTGCGAAGATCTCTCTCTTCTTCTTCCAGCGGTTCCGCCAAGCAGGCGAAGCGCAACCCCGCCTCAGCAACCCAAGAAGCCGCTGACTCCGGGCCACTTCTTCTATCTAACCAAAACCCAGAAGCCCGGGCCAGGCCAAGGCTCGCCCCCACTCCCAAAGCAAGCGCCTGGGAGGGAAGAAGCCTTCGTCCTGAGGGCACGGCGCCCGCGGGATCTCTCCTTCCGGAGGGATCCTACCAATCCTGTGGTCGGGCGCTTGAGTTCCTTACGCGCGTGATGGCCAGCCATTTTCCCCGCGCCTTGGGTGCTGATGTGTGAACGGGTGTACCGTTAATAGAGTTCACCGCGGAAACCCCCGCCGACATTCCCACCCGAGACCTAACCCCCCCTTTCCGTGGGAACCGAAGAATCAACTTCTGCTGGACAGGTCTCGGCGCTCTTTGCGAAGGGTGCCATCTTCCCAGTCGACCCCCCCTTCCCGAGGGGTTCGGTCGCGTTCTTCTTGTGGCCCCCAAGAAGACCGGGACTGTCGTCTCCCATCCTGACCTAAATCCTCTGAATTCATTATATCAAGCCGAAAATTTCAGATGGAAACCCTCGCGTCTATCCTACTCTGTCCTCTGAAGGGGAGCTGGGCGTCTTCTTTGGTTCTGAAAGACGCCTACCCTACATGTCCCAGTCGCCAAAAGTCCGACCGTCGCTGGCTCAGAATTCCAAATCCATGTCCATTCGTACGGTGGACGTGACTCCCCTTCGGACTTTCCACCTCTCCCATGGTCTTCACGTGGTGACCCGGGAGTGGGGCGCCTTACTCAGGCGGCAGGGGGTCAAACTCTCTGCCTGTATCTGAACGACTGGTTGATCTACTACTGCCCTCGCCCCAGGCGGACGGCCGAGATTGTCGCCGTACCGTCCACGTCGTGCAGAGTTTGGGCTTCATTGTCACATTCGACAAGTCGATCCTTACCCCCTCTCAGGACCTGAGGTACCTGGGTCCTCGGCTGCAACTGCTGCTTCCGGGCATTTGCGACCGACGGCCGAGCGGGTGAATGCCGTGGTTCAAACTGCGACATCATGGCGCTGCTTCCGGCAGGCCCCCGCTCGAAACTGGCTTCGCCTTCTATGCTTGATGGCCCATCCTCGTTGAACCCGGTCCCGTATTTGTCTCTTCCTTCCACATGAGGTTGATGCTTCAAATGCACCTCGGACGGCACTACAGGCCGATCATCACCCAGATTCCCTCCCGTCTGATTATCGCCTATCAATACAGGGTCCCGGGAACACCGGCATGGTGTCTCACCGCCCCAACCTGACTCAGGGATCTCTTTCCTCCCTGCGCCTCCCCTCCTCCTCGCTGTTGTCCATCAACGACGGACGCGTCGAGTCGGGTTGGGGTTTTCACCCTAAACCTCTTTTGCGCCTCGGGGACGTGTTCCCAGACCGAGGCCCAGGCCCATGTCAATCGCCTCAAGTTGTGGGTCAGTGGAACGAACCCTAGCTCACTTCGAGGCGATGGTGACCAACTCCAGTGTCTATTTACATCGACAACCCCACCCCCCAAAAACCCCTTTTGTGGCCTACATCACACGCAGGATGTCGGGAACCGGTCCGCGGCCCCTTTGCCTCGACGCCATGCGAATCCTAGCGTGGTTTCGGGCCCGGGCCATCACGTTGTCCGATACACATTCGGGAGCCGTCAACTTTCTTGCCGACGATCAGTCTCGTGGCAGGATGACAGCCTCGGAATGGATACTGAACCGATATGTCGTGCGGGAAGATCTTCGCGAAATTTGTATGTTCCCAGATCGACCTGTTTTCGCCTCAACTGATCACCATCTCCCCCTCGTACTGCACCCGGACTCATGACCCCGTGTGCGTACGCAGTCGACGCTCTGGCAATAGACTGGACGGGGGTCACGGCCTACGCCTTCCCCCCAATTTTCCGATTCTGCATCATGCAGTTTCGAAAGCGGGCGTTAGTCGTGCCGTGTCATCCTCATCTCTCCCTTCTGGCCGAAAACCCTTTGGTTTCGGCCAATGGTGTATCGCTTGGCGCTCTGCCGCTGCGGTCTACCGATCCGTCCGGGACCTATTATCCCCTCCGGACGGAGGGAGCGCCACGTCCCTGTCGCTGGAACATCCTAAGCGTTGCTGCGTGGGCCATTATCCGCAGCGAATGCCGAATTCTGGCTTTTCGCAGAGGGCTGCCTCGCTCAGATCAGTGGAAGAAGGAAGTCACCATAGGTCTTACTCTAGCGTCTTGACCCTACTTCCGCTGGTGTGATCGACGAGAGGTGTCTTCTTCGACTCGGGGGCATCTGAGCCTAGATCGCCGACTTTCTCACACGATCAGCTTTGATAAGCGGACTTGAACTCGACTGTTCGAAACTACAATTCCGCTATCGTAGCGATCCATAGGGGTTTCGATGACGTAGTCTACCATTAATGACTATGGTTCGATCCGTCTCCCTCTAGGGGGAGTTTAATACTCGACCTCCGGCCAGGAGGACGGTCCCTCCCTGGGACCTTAATACTGGCTTAGACTATTTAGTGCAGCCCCACCCGTTCGAACCAATGGCTGAGGCTTCACAAAACCTGTCACCCTTCAAGACAGTCTCCTGTCGCTCTCTAGCCTCGGAGACGATGTCGAGATCAGAATACTCTATGTCATGCGTCAGAAGTCTCTGGGACAGGGGCAATTGTTCTTTCTTCACTACAGAAACTTACAAACTCCCAGAGAACGTTGCGAGGCACTCCTGCAGAAACAACACTAATTACTTCACTATACTGACATAAAGTCTCCCATCCGGTGCCGACTGTGACGCTCGCCCGGAGTATTCCGTTTGTAAGGTGAGCTCTATGTCCCCCCCGAATTTTATGTTAATGCCTTTATGCCCTTGACATATGTGGCTTTATGTCTAGTGCAGGTCTCGCCTTTGCGGCATTCTGTTGACTGCTCTGAAAATCATGCTCCCCCTCCGACTGAGTGTGCTAGTCTGGTGTTGATTGAAAAATTCATATTCACCGGTGGTTTCAGTCAACATTGGTGTAAAGGAAATCAGTTCAGTGTCATGATTTATCAAAAACACATATGTTTTTATAATCTCTAACTGAGCCTGATTTCCTTTCCACTGTTGGGACTTCCCCTTCCAGGCCCGCCCCACATCATGATATGTACACACGCTTCCGTGTTGGCTTGCCAAAACGGAATTGAAGAAGAGCTAAGGTCGACCGGGTGTGGACCTGGGGTCACTTGTCGAGACCATTTTCTCTTTTAGAGGGGTGTTTTATGGTAATTTGGGGGCATTCCACTTCTCAAGGAAGGTTAAATGCAGATGTTTCAGTCAACATTGGAAAGGAATCAGGCTTCAGTTAGTGATTTATAAACATAATGTGTTTTTCGAATATTATGCTTGACAGTTGACCGATGCGAAGAACATGTGCGTGTATGGCTCTATATTACTAATGTTGACATTTTGCGGTAAGGCGAAAAATTATTTATGCAATTCTTGTTTCGCAAGAACAATTTACAAACATTGAATACGTGTCTTTTTTTTTAAAAAGTGTATTATTTTTTATTTTTTAATGCTTCCCCAGGTCATTTCTTTAACCTATTTTGGCAGGGTAAGTATAACCCCCCCCCACCGGTCCGCAATCAATCTCAATGATGTAAATGGGATTCCCCGGAAAAACACGTGTCAGGACAGCTGCAGAGCATAGCGATTGCATGAGCTGACCTGTACTTCGCGCCTCGCAGGGCTGAGAAGTCCTTGACCTGATCCCCTTATTCTTTTTATGTATTCCTAATAATCACTGAGAGCATGAATTGATGAGTAGCAAGCGCCACATCGCCTTTGTAAACTATAGCGTTATCCCCGGTGCATACTTGTTCTATAGCAAATTGATATGGCACATTCATGTTGGCCGCCACTTTTTGAACTTTGTCTTTTCCTTCCTAGCATGTTTCAAATTATGGGATCAGAGTATCATTTTTGTGGTTTTTTTCATTCCTCCCTTTGGCCTCTACCTCCCATATCTTAACCAACTGCTCCTTCACAATTTTATAGGGTTGTATATTCATAACATGCCTAAAATGACCATTTCTGGTGTCAACGGACATTAAAAGGTCCATTTTTGTCAAGCTGCCATTCTTCAACACCCACATTTTTCCCTATTCCTTCTCTACTTAAGTTTGTTGGAGACTAAGTCCCACTTTTGTATTACGATCAAAATTAAGGAAATCGCTTTCTTGTATAGAGTATGCTAGCCACTCAAAATTCGATTGTGTGGATGTGACCATTGTCCGTTCACTTTTTAACCCCCCACACATTTTTAAAGTGTTCTTAAACAAATCAATTATTCTTGTTACAAAAAATATTGTCAATTGATAATTTATGTCCTAATATTATTGGACTAAAACATTGTTGTATTGCTCACGCTAATTTTTGTTTACAGCAAATGGATGCTGAGCACTCATTGTCCGTTTCCCTTATTTTGTCACATCCACATATTTTAAAAAAATGTATAATTTGGGGTGTAACAAGATTAAAATATTCCCTTTAATTGATTTTGAAATACAAATTGAGAGACTTATAATGGTATCCCTACACATTAGGATCAAACGATCTTTATGGGCTGGCAAATAATTTTAATTTGGGGTCCGTCACTTTTGTCAATCCATCACAATCCTTCACATCCCAAACAACTTTTTCCTTACTCAAATATAAATATCATTAGTGTACCCAATTTTAGTTGTTTTGTTAGAGCTATTTGGTGTCATTAAAAAGCACAATGAGTTATGGTACATTATGCTCTTTAAATTAATGCCAGACCACTACAAATTTGTCCGTCACACCCATTGTCACACCATCAAACGGAGTTTTTGGATAAAAAAAAAGGGCCTATCTAAATCAACAAACTGAACTGTTTGAATTGGCTTTTTCAATGTATGGGTTATATTTTATATGTCATTAAGGTGGTTTGAGTATTTAGAACCATTCCATTTTAAATTTTCATAAACACTGTCTTTTAGCCGTGCTCAGTAATGCCATGGGCTTATGAAACATAATTTGAATCGAAGCAAAGAGGCCAGAAAAAGAGAAAAAACATTTAAAATTAAAAAATGTGATAGGTTCTTGTCAAAAAATTAAGTGGACTGAATATATAATCATAATTCTTCAGATATTAACAACTACTTCATAATAATGCAATTGTCCGTTCACAGAACGACATGTCACAGCCACCCCTTAAACTAGCCAAATATGATGCTATTCCCAATTTAAAGTGTTTTGAGAATATTCTACTGTGTTGTAGGAAAACCATAAAATGTTAAATCTTAAGCACAATTCTTTGGTTGAAAACACTTTTAATTCAACCCCCAAAATCATTAGTTGTCCGTTCATATTGTAATATGTACATCCAAATTTTACAAACAGTGTATCAAAACTATCTATTATCCTGGCCAGCTGGCAGTATTTGTCCCTATTACCTATACGAAGAGCTTTAAACCATGAATTATCAGAGCCATACATTGATTATTTTCAGTGTGAAGTAAACTATAGTATTAGTAGGTCAATTTCCATTTTTGGTAATAAATACACCTTGAATTTGCCATATATCTGTGAAATATCAACCAAATATTCCAATTTGTCTAGAGGAAGCCTGGGGCATACTTTCTGTTGCCCAATGTCCATTGTCATTATTGGAAAAGTCAATGTACATTATTCAATTGTAATTTTGAATTCATTTTTCAACAAAATTCCCAAAATTAAACAAGTATTGAATTTATTTGAGAGGGGTGAACAAGTAAGCTAGCCAGAGGTATTTTATGAAACCGGTAGCCTTGGACAGAACACGAGAAGTAGTAGACAACTTTTAACTCACTTTGAAAAATTATTAACCCTCAGTTGACAAAAAGTGGCGCCCTCTATTGTAACCGGGCCATAATTCATTCTTAACCACAAAGCGCGCTCATGTTTGGCTAGTGTATCAAAAACTATGGCGGTTCGGAAAGTATGAGCTTGCATATTAGCCAGCCTAAGGACGTAGCATACTAGCATTGTGGGAAAATGTGTTTGGTGCTCGTCAGATCCCACAGAGCTAAAAACTACCGTCAAGAATGTTTAATTTTCTGAATCTCAGTGCCACATAGTTGAGGGATGTTTCGTATTTAATCAAAATTTATGACCCTCTCTGATGCAAAAAAAAATCCATAAAAGACCTATGATTTTTAGATTAGTTTCATTCTAGATCTATGGCTGTTATTGTGTAACGTTAGTCTCTCGACTATCACGCAGTATCAATGACTTTAGATATTTTGCAGCTGTGTCCCAAACTCCACTGTGGGAAAATACTTCCGTACCGCCGTATAAATCAAAACAAACTTCTGCTGTCCCCTTATTATTTTCAAGCACTTACAATCAATGAGGAGAATGGAATGAAATGAGTAGCACCACGGGAGTTTGGGAAAGCTTATTAGTAAATATTAAATGTTATGTTCTATTGCAATTTAGTACTGAGAATTCATTGCAGTCCGCACATGTTTGACAAAAACAAGTTAAAATTTAGTTCTATTCTAGTATATTATGACCTGTTGATGCTGTACAAAAAAATTAGCCACTGCAAGTGAAAACGAACCTAAAAAGATACGTAACGAAAGAGTTAGAAACGGGAAGATTTCTGCCGTATTTCTGAACTCCTCAGTGGATTTTAATGTCATTGAAGGCTTTGAAGCACAAAAGATACAAAAAATATAAAGCAGTAATGTTCTCAGTTCACTATAACGACGATTTTCCGTTGGGAGAGCAGCTAGGTCATGTGCCTATCATTGACGTTGAACTTAGACAGGAACATGTAACAGTTGCAGTATAGATGAATTTGGAACCGCCTTGAAGTTGAGATTGTGATAGTACGTGTAAATACCTAAGTGGCTGTCATTAGCCTACGTTTTCTCATGTAGGCTAAGAATTATGATAGCTAAATACATGATTAAAATCAGTTTGAGCAACTCGTTGTTTTCCAACTTAATAAAAAACTGGTAAAATATCCAATCTAATTTGTCCCTTTCTTTCATTCAATATATCGGTTGTGGATCGGCAAGCTCTGACATATTTTTGGCCGATCCGATTTTTTGCCCGATTTTGCAAAAAGCCGCCGATCCGAGGTCCGATACAAATATCGGTTTAAGCTTATCATAAATGTTGTTATATATGTACAACCAAGTTGCCAGACAATTGGTATTTAAGCTATGAGCCCAAACTTTCTGGAGATGGTGGTACCATATATTTCTGCAAATATAATTCACCAATTTTGTGCATTGTGACTTTCCTCCCAAATATAGCCCAGTTCCAAGACACATGGTGTAGCATACTTGGAGAAAGAGCGAGCCAACATTCCAGCCAAGCCGGGTAAACCAGCCTCCTCCAAGCCAACAAGAAAGCAAGCTCCTCTGCATCTTCACCCGAAGAAACAGACAGACCAGCCAAGGCATCGAGTAAAAGACCAAAAACAGCGCCTGCAAAGGTATGGTCACAATTAGATATGATCAAACATGTGATCTTGTAAATATTTGGGATTATTGTGTGCTCTCTATTTGTGTGTGGTGGTTAGAGTACTGAAGGTACATGGGTCTCGTTTACAAAAAAATTAAACTGAAAACATTCATACTTAATTTGCAGGTAGTATGATTTCCAAAATTTAGCTGCAACAGATAAGATGTACCACAGTGTGCATGCATGTGTATAAGAAATTGGCCTCCTGTTTTGTAAATTATCGTTCAGTTTATTTTTTCACATTGGACAAATTTTGAAAGGGGGGGTGTCGTTAAAGGGTGAGCACAAAGAGATGCAGCCTTCGATGAAATAAGGGGAAAAGAATGGCAAATTTGAGAAATTACTATAAACAAGTTTTGGCCACAAATTATTCAAATTCTGCAGGTTTTTTTGTAACATTAACAGTTTACCTTTGAGTATTGACCACAGTACATTGCAAAAGGGAGCAAATGATATCAAATGGTATCTTGCATTTGGATTGGATGAGCACTTCAATTTCCTGACCTGATATACCTGTATCATAGTCCTGTGATCAGATTTTGCCTACTAATCATTAAGGAACCCGCACTAAAAGTCTCTTCATACCTACTGCACTGGTGGGTTGCAGTGCCGATATATCAATCCCATTCTGTCACAGCTCAACACAATTCGCTGCAAATTTAAATTATCGCGGTACCGTGATGTAGTAACTTGGGTAGAGACTGCAGTTAGGGCAATGCCAACCCATGCAGTGCAGTTGCAGTGAAGTATGAACAGACCTTAATGTTTCATTGCTTAGCCATGCGAATGGATAAGAATAGTATAGGCGCAACAAATTGTGCCAATTGTCACAGTGTGTAAGGATCTGTTCATACTTCTACTGCAACTGCATTGCAGTGCAGTAAACTTACTGCAAAGTTCAGTCTCTTTATCTGCACTCCTAATCAATTCAACCCAGGTCACAGGTTGCAGTACATTCTAGTAAATTTGCGCAGGATTGAAGTTAAAACATTTAAAAATTGGCATACTGCACTGAACTGCATCTTGATAAATCGATTAAATCATTTTGCACATTGTAGTATTGAATTGCATTGCAAAAAGTGAGGGGGTACTGCAAGTAAATTTGCATAACAAACTTGGTGATGGCCATTGCTTTAAGTATGAATGGACCCTATAGAAGGGACAATACTTTAACAAAATTCGAATAGTTTATGCCCGTTTTTGCCGATTAAAATATAGATTATCCAGATCATCTTGGATCCATATCATCTCAGATTCTGTATTAGATTTGGCATTACCCTAATAATACCAAATCCTTGACTGCCAATCCTGACCTGTTTTATCATCAGCACAAGCTAGAGGAAATACACATAAGCATTCATTTGCTCATTTTGCGATGTATGGTCAATTGTTAGTGTTTGAAGATAGTTCTCAAATCAAATTTGATGGGTAACTATAGTGTTTCTAGTTTAAAACCTGTCCAGTCTCTGCTGGTATCATTATTTATAGACTGATGTATCTTCATACAGACTGTATAAAAAAAGACATATTTCAATTCACATCAGGGTCATTCCATGCCAATAAAAATCGAGAGTACACCATCAACCTCATGGATTTCTTCTTTTTTGTGTATGAAAGATATTCATCATCATGAGAAACTAAAATCCCCTAAATGTGAGCTCTGTACCTCTTTTTGTTTTCACGCTACATAACAGCATTTAAAATTTGAGGGGGGGGGTCACCTCAAAAACATGTACCATGTGAAATTCAATATTCAGAGAGCCATAAGTAAAGAACTACACCCCTCAGATCCTTCAAACTTGGCATTCAGGATAACCTTTTGCTGCAGATTGTAATATGTGATCAGAAAAAGTGCACCTTGCCCCAATTTAAAATTAACAGGGGGTCAAAAATGGCTTAAAAACCACTCGGACCATACTTGGGGGCCATAAGTCAGCAAGTAACATGATCTACTTACAAATTTGGGCTGTGAAAGCTATCTTGAATACTACCCTTGGTGGTACAATCTTACATACTTTTAAATCAGCTTCATTGAAGAGATCGCTGTTGCAAAAAGCAAAAATGTCCAATTTGAACCTTGACGTGATCCCCAAAAAATCAATGTCAGACATTTTGCAACCATATGGTTTTTGCAAAGCACCATTACAACAAAAAGAAAGAATCCATGAGGTGATTGTGTACTCGATTTGTTTGAATTGGCTGGAAACCCATCAGTGTATTATGTTTGCTGTGTCATTCAACCCCCCCCTGTCTTCTAGGCTATGGTTCACTTGAATGAACTTATTTTACTTTAATAAACAATTTTCACTCTCTCATTAATTCCCTTGTTGAATCACACAATTTTAATAATGATTTTATATCAGTTATCGTAATAAGTGAATGCAGTTTGGTTTACAATTTGATTTTGGTATTGGGCTCTTGTGTTTTTCTTTTGTGGTTCGTATTTCTCAACTGTTAATTTGGTATGTTAATTGGGGCATTTGGTAACCTTAACTGCAAATCCGCTAAAAAATTAGCACCAAATAAAAATCGTTTACACCAAATAACGCTTTATTAAAACTTGGTTTAATAATCAACTTTAAAAAAAAAACATTAAGTGTCATTTTGGGGCTTTCTCAATCAAAAATTCTATTGCTTGTACTGCTTTTTTGGTGTTTGCTATATTTGCTTTATTGCTTGCTCTTCTGTTTCACCACCACAAACACGCCTTCATATATGTCTCCCCTGGTGTTGTGATCTCATCCTTAGTCCCTGAAACGAGAGTTCAAGCAATTCTGCGGTGGCCAGAATTCGGGGGGGCACCGGTCAATGAGCGGCGGCTCCCCTGCCAGTAACTTCGGGTGGCTGGGGTGCAAGAAGGCTCCAAGGAGAAACAATGGACCAAGGAATTGCCAAGGGCAATGGTAAGTAATTGTTTGGCTTTCTTATCGGGGTGGGGGGTGCTCACTGGGAAGACAGAGCATACACAACGGGGTAATGCTTCATTTATTAATCCATTACTAACTTTTGCATTTCAGAGTAGTTGTCGAATTATATCCCGATAAACGTAAGAAATGTTACATTAGAAGAGGTTCAGAGTGGGAAGGGAGAAGGAAGGAGTTGGCGTGGTGTGGCGGAAGGGGAGGATTGTACTAGTTGAGATGAGAGGGGTAGTTGGGGAGGAAGGGGAGGTGTAGGGTGAGATGGTGGGGGTGTGGGAGGGAAAGGGAAGAGGGGCGGTAGTGGGGGGAGGATGGAGGGGAGGGGAAGGTGGGTGCGAAGTGGATTACTGTATGGAATTGTAATTGGGGTAGGGGGGAGGGGGGATATGAGTGGGGGTGAAGGGATTTATATGGTGGTGGAATTTGAGGGGTTGAGGTGGGAGGAAAGATGCGGTAGGCTGATGTAGGGGGGGAGGCGGGAGTGATGAGACTATGTGTGGGGGGGTGGGGAGGTGGGGAAGGGGGTGACGAGTAGGGTGGGTGGATTTGGTCAGGGATAATGGGGTGGAAGGTGGGTAGGGAAGAAGGTGGAGGAGTAGTGGTAGGGAAAAGAAGGGGGGTGGTGGAGGTGTATGGTGGAGGGTTGTTGCGTGTGGGGTGGGGGTTGGGTGGTCGGAGAATGTGGGGAGAAGGAAGGGGGGTGGTGGAGTGGGGAAGAGGAATATTGCTAGGAAAAGTGGGAGTGGGGGTATGGGGGGGGGGGTGGGGGATGCAATGGAAGTGGTGGGCAAGTGGCGGTGAGGGGGTAGGATAGGGGGAGGGGTTGGGCGAGGAAATGCGTCGTAGGGGGAGGCTTGGGTGAGTCAGGGGTGAGAGATGGGAGGGGAGGTATGGGTGAATTGAATGGTGGGGGGTAAATTGGGAGGGGATGTGGAGGGGATGGAAATGTGCGGGGTGCGAGTGAGGAAATGGGATAGGGTTTAGATGGATAAGGTTTTCGGATGAAGTGAGGTGGGGTGAAGTGTGGGGTGTGCGGGTAGGGATAGGGGGGGGTGGAGGGTGGATAGGGTGTGTGATCTGTGGGGGGGGAGGAGAGTTGGGGGGGGGGGTGCTGTATGGGTGTGGGTAATGAACAATGAGGAAATGGGGTTGGTAGTAGAAGAGGTGAGGAGTGGGTGTGGGGGGGGGGGTGGGCGCAGGTGGGGGGTATGGGTAGGAGGAGTTGATAAGCTGATGTGTGGGTTGGGGGGGGGCAGTGGGGGTCTGATGGGGGAAGAGGGTGGGATGGGGGGGGGCGTTGGGGGGGAGGTAAAGGTGGTGGGATGGATGGGTCGGAAGGTGTAGATTAGATGGATTAAGTGGGGGCAATTTGGGGGAGAGGGAGCGGGGTTTGAGGGGGGTTCTAAATTTTGTGAGGGGGGGTTGTGGCGAAGGGGGGAAGGTGAGAAGTGGACGGGGGGAGTGTGGAAGGGGAGAAGTGGGATGAGGGGAAAGGGGGTTTAGAGTGGTACGCGTTTCAGGATTGAGAAGGTAGAGGGGGTTTGGGGTAGAGAGTGTAGGGGAGGGCAGAGGGGTGGGAGAATAGGGGTAGTGGGTAGTGGTAGTGGTGTAGGTAGTGCGGTTCAGGGAGGGTTTGGGGGGGGGGATGGGGGTGGGGATGGATGGTTGAATGGGTGGGGAGGCGGTAGGGAGGGGTTGGAGGGAGAATGTGTAGGGCGGGAGGTTTAGAAGGGGTGAAATGTGTTTGAGTGGGTGGGAATGTGGGGTATAGGTTGCTAACGTTTGGGGGGCGGGAGCGTGGGGTGAGAGGGGTAAGGGGGGGATGGAGTGTCGGCGGAGTAGGAGAGAGGAGAGGGGGATGGGATGGGGGCAAGGTGAGGATGGGGAGTGGTGTGGCCTTCAGGAAAAGGGGAAGGGGGTTGTGTCTCTTAAAGGGTAAGAGGGGGGGTGGTAGGGGGTGGTGTGGGGTTGAGAGATTTTACATACATCCCACGCTAAGGTTTTCGAAAAGGGTATGAATTCTGCTACCCTAAACAACCGCCGTGTTGGGAAAAGAGGCAAAAACCAACAATCCCAGAAAAAGTCCAACACGGTCGGCGCTAAAATAGACCAGAACGTAGTCCAAAACAGACCTTATCAATGTAGTGAACCATCGGTAAAGCTAGCATTTCACAATGGCCAAAAACCCTATCAAACTATACTTTGTCTTTGCTGAAGTATGAAGTGGACACGCGCGCGTATGCCACTTGCCGCCTTTCAGTTTGCAGAAGCGCGCTTTGTTTTGCCTACGCGAGCGCTGAAAGTTGGTTCAATGTTTACGCCCCGCGTCGCTACTTCATACTTCGAGCTGGTCAGATATAGAGAGCTACTAGAAATTATACACTGACCTCTATACTGGATAGCGGCGGCGATCGAGAAGTTAACTTTTTGTCCTCCATTTTGTATAGGGCAAGAACCCGCGTCGCTGCATTGCTCTCAAGTGCACTTGTGGTTACGTCAATTTGGAAATTTACTCAAAATAAGGGAAAACCGAAGAGGTTTTTTTCCACCAAAGATTTTGTTATTTTCAAACAACCATTAATAACCAAATAAAGACATTCCGGAAAAAAACATGAAATAAACTGAGGGAATGTGAACCTAATTAAAAAAAATGCAGCAAATAAATAGCAGAGCATGTTAACATAGTTTAATTGCATAGTTTGATATCAATAAATATAAAAATTAATGAATGCATGAATGAATTAATCCTGACTTAATTAACATGAAGAATGAAAGACTGAATTGGGATGAACGACAAATCCCAACTTGCCTTTATTATTATGATAAATAACAAAATACATAACCCCAAAAGAAAGGAGGGAGGTTGGTAGGGGAATGGGGAGCGGCTTGGGGAGGGGAAGGGAAGACCGGCATACCGTGCGGAGAGGGAGGGAGGTGACTTGTGGACTAGGGGCGGGTGGCCTGGGGAGCGGCGGGTGCAGGGTGCGGGGACGGGGGCGGGGCGCGTTCGGGCGGGGCCTGGGGGCCAGGGCGGGCGGCTCTTGCAGGCGTGCCGTCTGTGCCTGTTGCTATGGCGGGCGGTGCCTGGGCTTGGGGACGCGCAGGGTCTGGCTCGGGCGGGCGGAGTCCTCGTCGTGGGTCCTTGCGCTGTACTGCTAACGTGTCCCGGCTTCGTGCTGTCTGGCCCGGTTCGGGGCGGGCGTCTCGCCTGGCGCCGCGCGGCGGGCCGGGGCCTGGGCGGTGCGGGTCCTTGGGGCGGGCCGGGGTCGGGCCGGCTCTGCGTACCGCGTTCGTGGGGCAGGGCCGTGGTCTTCTCCGTTCGTTGGCCGGGGGCCTTTGGATCGGGTTCCTGGGTCTGTGGCTTGGGGCGGGTGCCTGGCGCTGGGGCGCGGGCCCGTTCCGGGGTCGGGGATGGGGCCTGCTGTCGCGGGGGCCCTGGGGGCCCTCCGCGTTGCCAGCGCCTTCAAAAAGGAATCACCCGCATAAATAACTGAAAAATGAGAAATCTCCGAAAAAATACTGAAACAACTGAGGAATGTGAAATAAAATAAATAAATACAGTGAATCAAATAGTCAGAGCATGTTTAGCATAAGATAAATGCATATAATGCTGAAGGACAAATTAATGAATGGATGAACAATAAATTCCAACTTACCATATGAATAAGGTCAAGAATTAATTATGAATAAATGACATAAAAATAACAACAAGGGAAGGGAAGACGGAAAGGGAATACGGATGGGAAGGGAACTTGTACTTTCAGGGGAAGGGAATTGAGGGGGCGTGACGGGGAAGGTGTGTCTGGCCCGTTGCGTGGCCCTTCCTTGGGCCAGTGATGGGGCCATTGATTGCCCTTTCCCCTGACTCTCGTGGCCACGGGGGTTTCGCGGCTTTGCCGTGGCGTCTTCCGCTTTCCGGTGGCGGTCGGCGCCGCGTGGCTGGTGCCGGTCGGTCTCGGGTCGGGGGCGCGGGGAGGGCTCTGGCGGGCCCGTGCCTTTTGTTCCTGTGCCTTCACCCCTCCTTCTCCCACAAGGGGGGGCCAGAGAACAGGGCGGGGGGGCAGCTGGGAGGGGGGCAAAAGCAATCACACCTGGCACAGCAATAAGAGTTGATAACTAACGCTCGATAACGGGCACAAGTGCAACTCCAATTGCCTACACAGTATAGTAATACCAGCATTTTAGGAGTCTGTAATCGCCCAATTAGCGTAATATGACTGTGGCATAATTGGTCGATGCGAACTACCCCACACATTTTTTAATAAAAGATTCAGATTTTTCTTTCAATACAAGAAATATTCACGTTGCCTTGACCTCGCATTGAATCAGTACGGTGACCTTTCATGTTCTGCCCTCTACAAAATGGCCGCGGGGAAGTCCGGTTGTTTCAATTCAAAATCGCAGACTATTCAATGACTTGCGAGCCCGCATCCATGTATATAGGTCAGTGAATGATCCCCCAATACCGTCTCTTGGCTTTCAGATTTAAGGGACGGTATATTGCCCGGGTGTCCGACTTCCTTTCAGCCTAGGGTTCGGGTTTGCCGGTTTTGGGGTTTATAATAGCGATTGTTTTTTTAATTAATGAATTAAGGATTCATCGCTGAGAGCTGGCTGTTTTCCTTCAGAAAGAGCAAAGTAGTAGCAATCTAATGCGCAGGTAAAGCAGTAATCCGCGTATATGATAACCCACCCTTCCCGAATTTTTAATAGGCTGGGAAATATATGACTGACCGGAAAAAATTGCAATAGAATTTTTTCAATACCACAATGCTTTCTATAAGGTCCCCAGAATGACAACTAAAATTCCAAAAAATTCCAAAATCCAAGTGGTGGCACTACGCCAATCTTTAGCATAAGCCCAAAATGGCCCTCCAATTCCTATGTTTGTTACAGTAATTTTTGTATAGCTAGATCTAAATGGCTTTTAAGCCCCTACCCAACTAATTAATTTACATTAAATAAGTTATTATGCTTATACATTATAGAGAAATACTAACCTGTTGGCGGAAGGATAACAATTTGCATAAATTCAAATGGCAGCCAGTTTTTCAGAGTTTCATCATTATTTTTTGCTGAATATCTGCTCCTATATTGCTCTACAGTAACATCAATGGTTAAATTTACATTAATAATGTATTATGAATTCGACATGTTTACCTTACTGTATAAACCAAATATGGGTGCGAAAGTACGTGCCGTTCAATTAAATTAGCTATCCTAGTGACTTAGCACCGTGGGAAAGATTTTTGGTGCTCGCCAGAGCCCTGAAATTGCGTCTAAAAACACTGATATAAATGTTTTCAGTTTTCTCAAAAGGTTCTATACACACTAAAACAACCGTATCATTTCCGTGGTAAGTCTTCAACTAGGCACACTACGAACTTCAACGTAGTGGTCAAATGTTGACCACGAAAGCTGTCAAATTGAACCCTTTCTACACAAAAAAAACCGCCGTAAAAACCAAAAGCTCATTTTTTGGCTCCCTGAAAGTTTATGCAGGAGATCTGTATGAGCTCCAGAGCCATAACTCTCCTCATAAATTAAGGTCTGAGA
Source organism: Ophioderma brevispina (assembly GCA_023653785.1). Classification (NCBI taxonomy): domain Eukaryota; kingdom Metazoa; phylum Echinodermata; class Ophiuroidea; order Amphilepidida; family Ophiodermatidae; genus Ophioderma; species Ophioderma brevispina. The sequence continues at coordinate 21,596 of JAMKCH010061041.1, forward strand.
ATGACTATTCTGACGGCTATCACACCCTCCAACGGCAACGGCTGTTTGATAGTAGGTTTGTGCCTACTTTCGATCCAATCACCAAAGCACTCATTGAACTTTAACCTCTCACCTCTCCCAACCTTCAACAAGTCCACCCGGGAAATCCCCGATCCCGCTGCTCCAGAATGATCATTCTTAGATTCACCAGATCAGGTGACTGTCCTATCTTGGTTATGTGACATCAAGGTCACAATCGCCAGCCTCTACAAAAAGAATCGAACTTCGTAATCCAACTGTCCCAAGTGCAAGTTAGTTCAACAACTAATTAGTGAACTGTCACCCAAGCTGCCAGACCCGATTTTTTCAGTCCTTCTAAATCAACAAACGCATCATTCTGACTTTCTACTCTATGCTTTGCTTCACACCCAAGCATATTCCATTCCAGATGGCCGATTTATATAAATTGGACTTGTAATACTGACTGCCCATAACTGAGAGAATAGAAACAGGCAACTAGCTACGGATTTTGCTTTGCAAAAGAAAACGTATCCAGATTTGTAGAGGGAATATCCAATATCAACTTTACGCACTCAAGCTGCAAGGCCTGGAACATCATCAACAAGCTCACCTGGCATAGCTGTCCAGTTAAGCAGGGTCCTGTCTCTGCAAATTGTATCGCCTCAGTACTTGTCAACAATGGAAAGTGGCAAACCACTGATCTGGTGAATGCAAATGGTCAAATTCCTTTACTTTTTAATGTCATGGATCAAGTTTGAACCCTCCGCTGGGACTTGCCTCCACTTTAAATAGAAGGTCCTCGAGTAACTCACCACATGGATGACTTTTCCAGCATAAAATGTTTTCTTAAATGAAATTGGTCATAACCACTTGGCACATTTATCTTGTCTATACTTGCAGAGTTTCCAAGGGAAGCCAAGTGTCTCAAGAATGTGGGGAACGCCCCTCCTGGCAATGACAACAACCATACAGAATTGAATAGTATGGCACCTAAACTGTGCGAGGGCTCAAATCTTTCTTTCCCTTACTTTTGTATGGGATCATCAGCAATTCCCTCTAGATGGAAGACTTCATAGGTCATTGCAATCCTGAAGCCCAAGAAACCAGCAAACGAACCCGATAGTTAGAAACCCATCTCGCTGCTATCTCACATTACAAAGAGGAGCTGACTACCCCCTCACCCAAATTGGCTTTCGAAGATGTAAAGCAACAACCTGATTCAGATAGCAAGACATGTCAATCATATTGAAACAGAGCCTTCCAGAAGAAGCGTAATTTTGGGGCAGCCTTTAATAGATCTAAACAGCTGCCTATTATACAAGCCTGGCATCGATTTCTCATCTTAAGCTCTAAAATCTCCGTGATGTCAAGCTTGGTCAGTTCATACTGCTCATCCCGAATCTTTTGTCCTGGGGTGTGGGACATCAAATGAAAGCAATGCAGTAGAAAGCCCCAACTCTTCCAGAATGGTGTCCCACAAGGTTTCTGTCGTGGGCACCCAGTCTCTTCAATATTATTCTCAGTGCCGAAGAGTTCTTTTCCTTAGCAGTACTTACTCCTACGCATACGATTTAATAATACTTGGAATAGCTGCCGATTCCTTTGAGGCTTTAGAAGCGTGTTGCAGAAAGACCATATCACTCATCACTGTGAGTTCAATTCTTCCACTGATGGCACTAGAACTCCTACACACTCCAAGGCTGTCGGCTCTTGTTTTCCACTTGCAAACCACTGCCTAAAAGAGAATTCAACATCACTTTTAGATGAGAAAAACGGTGAACAATATCCAACACCAAAGTACCTTGGTGTGTCATAATGGACGCATCTTTTGACCTTCACGTGCACACAGGTTTTGCCGTGGCATACTCCAACTGCCTGAAAAATCAGCACCAATAATGGATTCACGTGTACATTCACACAAGATATTATGTCATTTTTGAATGGATGTAATAGACTTAGTAGCGGTTGCCGTCCTGCCTTCTTGGGCAACTCCTGTAGAAGATCCTCCGATTCTGTCTTGCTTAACTTCCTGCAAACCTTAGGAGGAAACCTTCCGACGATCAAGATGAATTCTTTATTGATAAACCTGAATTCTCGATGAAAGCTTGGTTGTATCTCGCCTAGAATCCTGATTTTTGATTGAAAAAGTTTCGATTCTTCTCTTTGGGTGAATCCTGTTTTTTTTTTATCAAAACCTATTATTTTCCAATGGACACGTTTAGTCTAGTATATAAAAGATAATACAGGTTTTTCATCAAAATTCCAAGTTTTTTCAATGGAAAAACCTGGTTTATCGTACTTTGATAAATTTATTTAAAGATCTCCACGTTTTTCAGTGAGAATCAAACATGTTTTAAAATCAAGAAGCCATGTGTTTTTTGATCGAAAACCCTGGATTGCCATATTTTCCTTCCCCCACAATTTTTAACATTTTTGCAGGACATGTGCTTGATAGGGATGTGGAGAACAACTTTGATTTGGTATTGGCTGTCAAAGGACCAGGATAGCATTTTCACATAGTCCATGTTATTTATTTGACAATTTTTATCATGAGGTCGAAGTATATTCATTAGAGATATCAGTTGCATTTCCGGATTGGTAATAAGTGTGTGTGTGTAAGGGAAGAGAGGGGGGGGGAATTTTTTATTTTTTTTCCCCCCTCTTTTTGTGGGGGGGTGTGGGTATGTTTGGTGTAAACGGAGGTGGGGATGCTTAGGAATTAAAACAATATACCAGTGAAGTGATGGTGAAGAGCAATCTCAGTTTAATTAGGTCAAAGTGCATAATAATTGATTCAACGTTTCACATTTTGCTCCAAATTTAGATGGGGCGCCTGTTAGATTATGCACATTAGGTCTATAATTCTACCAAGCAGTATCATCCTCTTTAAGACAAAATATAATAACGTCATAAATGTAATACATTTAGGCATTTTAGGTGCCAAAATAGCAATATAATACAAACTATTGTTTTCATCTCTCTTAAGGATTAGCATGCTTACCTTACGTAGATTGAATACGCTACTTTGGCACTTCTGAAGGAAAGAAGCCGCTCTCAAATAGATTCCTATTCATATAAAATCACCAACCTCAAACCGGCAACCCAACCCCAGAAAAGCAGGTTGGGGGCCACCCCACACGATAATCGCCCCTTTAAAAATTACCACACAAGACCGAACCCAAGATGCAGAGATCCTCTCAGAGGGATGGCGCGTGAGGCATCGACGTCAAGGTAATCATGCAATCCTATAGATAGAATACAAATAGTTTTGGATTTTATCGCTGATACTGCTTACCTTGAAGCGTGAGAGAGAACTACTTGCATCAATGCTTACGCCTCAGTACAGACCTAGCACCGCTACAAATGCGGGGTGAGAGAAATTCGTCGTGCGATAAATAGTGCTAAGGTTTGAGGTATTTCCCGGCCACGGAAGACCGACTTTGAAGGCGTCCTCTCAGCTAGCCTTACAATAACCCAAAGAGGCCTAGCAACAGATAGCAAGCAACAATGTCGCTAGGCCTCAATGGTCTAGGCTAAATTGCTGCTACAAAGAACACTCCCACATTAGCTATCGAAAATAGCACCAGGAGGACAGCCGATGAGAAAGAATGTTCCTCGAAGACCCGGTCTACAATGAAAACGTTGAGGAAGTCAGGGGGTTTCGCCACTACGTTCCCGATACCATCGTTTAAGCGACTCCCCTTAAAAGGCCCAGGAGCCAACATTACCTAGTAGAATGGGCTGACGTGGATACCCCAAGTAACAGGGCTCACGACCTTTCAATAACTCAACAACAACCCACAAGCAGCTTGTTCTTTTTCCCCTTTTCTTTGTCTTTTTTGCTTTTCCTTTCTCTTTTCGCGCTTATTTCCCTTCCCCGTTTCTCGTTCTTTTCCTTCTGAGGGGGAATGGGAACATCAAGAACGTGCATAGAATATGCAAAAGAATCACCCGCAGAAATACCTGAAATACGGCTCGAAATCTCCGAAAAAAGTATGAAACAAACTGAGTACTGAGGAAATGTGAAATATAAATAAATCACAGTGAATAACAGCATGCATGTTATACATAATATAAGTGCATATAATGCATGCAGGAAAGAATTAATGAATGGATATTGAAAAAATTAAAAAAAAATCCCAACTTACCTTATGAATAAGGTAATGAATTATTAGGAATAATGAATAAAAATACAAGAAGGGACGCAAGAAGTGAAGGGAATAAGGAAAGGGAAGAAGGGAAGGGGAAGGGCAGTGAAGGGGGAGGGAAGGGGAGGGGGAGGTGTGAAGAAGCAATTTTAGTTTGGAAGTTTTACTTTAAGTTTCTAGTGGCCAGTGTAGGGGGAAATTTACCCTTCCTTCTCTTGTTTACCGTTTATCCTCTTTTCTACGGGAGGGAGGGAGGAGTAACTGGAGGGAAGGGGAGGGAGAGTGGAGGGAAGTGAATTTTTTTTTTTTTAATTTTTTATAATTGATTGTAACAAACAATTTTTTTTTCCTAGCATAACACATTTCTTTTTTTTGGCAGACATTTTTAATTGTTTCATCAAAACCTTTATCATAAATTGTATAACTGCACAAATTGCACTCCAATATTCATACACAGTAAAGTAATCCCAGCATTTATGATGTCTGTATCTCTCAATTAGCGTAATTATGAGCTGTGGCCATAATTTGTGTCGATGCTACTACCACACAATTTTTAATAAAATTTAAGATTTTTCTCTTTCAAATCAAGAAATAATTCACAAGTTCATTGCTCGCATTGAATCAGTAGGTGACCTCTCATGTTTCTGCCCTCTACAAAATGGCTGCTGGGGAAGTAACGGTTGTTTCAATCGCCTACTATTCAATTACGTGCAGCCCGCTATCCATGCTATAGAGTCAGTGAATGATACCGGTCTCTGGCTGTCAGATTTAAATGGACGAGTAATTGTGCGGGTGGCCCGACCTGCCTTTCAGCCTAGGGTCGGTGCCGGTTTGAGTTATCATAGCGATTGTTAAATTCAATGAATTAGGTATTCATATCTGGAGAGCTGGCTCTTTCCTTTAGAAAGATTCAAAGTAGTTAGCCTCTACGTTCAAGGTAAGCAGTAATCCGCGATATATATAACCACCCTTCATAATTTTAATAATAGGCTGGGAAATTATGATAGACCTGGAAAAAATTGCAATAGAATTTTTTCCCACCACAATGAATTTCTATAAGGTCCCCAGAATGACATACTAAAGTCCAAAAAAATCCAAGTGGTGGAACTACGCCTAATTTTGCATAAATCCAAAATGGCCGCCAATTCCTATGTTTTTACAATTCATTTTGTTGTTAGCGAGATCTAATAGCTTGTTGAAGCCCATAAAAACAAATAATTGTACTTAAATAGTATATTATGCTTCATACATTAATATAGAATCATACCTGGATTTGATAACTGAAGGATATTAATTTGCATAAATTCAAAATGGCAGCCAGTCTTTTTGTCATAGTTTTCATGATTTTTTCTGAATATCTCTCCGAATATTGCTCTACAGTACATCAATTGTTAAAATTTTTAATTTTTCTTTTTTTAATTTGTTCTTTTTTGGTTGTTTGTTGTTATTATGTTGTTTTGTTGTGTGCAGAAAGTACAAGCATCCATATTAAATTAGCTATCCTAGTGACTTAGCACCGTGGGTAAAAATGTTTGGTGCTCGCCCCCGAGCCCATAGAATTGCGTCTAAAAAAACTACTGATAGAAATGTTCAGTTTCTCCTCAAAAGGGTCTATACACACTAAAAACAACGTAGTCATTTTCCCGTGGTAAGTAGCCACCTATGCACAACTACTACTATCCAAAATAGTGGTCAAATTTTGACCACTAAAGCGGTCAAAATTGACCCTTTCTACACCGCCGTAAGAGAACCAAAAGCTCAATTTTTTTGAGCTCCTCCTGAAAGTATGCAGGTGAAGCTGTAAGGAGCCCCAGAGCATTAAAACTCTCCTTCAGAAATGAAGTCTGAAGGACTTTCTGACGACTATCTAACCCATCCAACTGCTGTTTGATAGTAAGGTTTGTGCCTACTTTCGATCCAGCACTCATTGGGCGTTTTACCCATCTCCCAACCTGTCAACAGTCAGCCGGAAATCCGATCCCGCTGCTCCAGAAAGATCCTTCCTAGATTCCCCAGATCATGCCACTGCCATCCAAGATCAGACAATCTCCAGGGCCTCTACAAAAAGAGATCAAACTTCAGGAAGCCCAACTGGAAAACAAGTGGCAATTTCAAACAACTCATTGTGAACTGTCATCTAAGCTGCCAGACCCGACTTTCTTCAGTCTTCTAAACATCAACAACGCATATTCTGACTTCTAGCTATTCTGCTTCCCCAATCAGTATTCCATTCCAAGCTGCAGAATCCCTAAAACACCCACTGTTGAGACAAGGAATGTGCCCAGAGTTAATATAAATTTGACGTGTAAATACTGACTGCGATCCTGATAGCATAGAAAAAAGGCAACTAGCTTACTGGGATTTGCTTTGCCAAAAAAGACGTACCAGAATTGGAGGCGGAGATATCCAATATCAACGTTGAGTTACCCACTCAAAGCTCAAGGCCTGGAACATCGTCACAAGCTCAAATCACAAGCTCACCCAAAAAAAAACCGGGTCATAGCTGTCCAGTTAAGCAGTGGTCAGAAAGAAGTGGATTAACAGCATTAACAGCCTACAACACTTTTGAAGGCTGTTAAGAGTCCGATCACAGAATTGTCTCTTGCAGGAGCCAGATAAGTTATCGTCAGAGTAACCCCCCCCAGAGATCCCATGAAAACATAGACTGGAGGAAGGTAGTAGGGGAACAAAGCTTTAGTAGTAGTATATTGTAGCAGTACATAACAATTTCAACACTCTTGTTGATGACTTGAAGACAAAAAACTCAGCGCAGTATAATAATGTCCTCCTCAGCCACAAGAAATGGCATTGGAGATGCTACCTAGAAAAAGAAGAAGCTACTGCCTTTGCCTCAAATGGCAAAGTCAGCAAAGCCAGAGAAAACTGAAGTCTGCAGCCAAGAAGCAACCGCCTACTAAATCCACCAGAAGCTCCAAGCAGAACCTTTGATGCTGCTAAAGGCTGCACTTGATCCGCTTCCATGTGGTGGCTTGAGAGCATGTTAATTCCAAGCTGAAGCAACTTACGCCCTACATCTTGAAAACACATGCTGCTGCCGGGAAGCCTTGAGAGGGGCCTGACCGTAAGAAGGCTACCCCACCTACGATCAAAGGGTGAAACAACTGAAGAGCGCCTTGACACTTGGTTTCAGCACTTTAGTTCTCTAATTGGCAAACCAGTTCAGATTAACACTAACCTTGATGAAGCGTTCTTCAATCACAAGATAGCAGACACCCTCCCATCCAGACTGGACCTTTCACCATGGAGGAGCTTCAGATCTGCCTGAAAAACTGAAGAACACCAGACCCCTGGTCCCGACCACATTCCTGCAGTAGTCCTGGAAGAATCCACTATTCCAATATCACTGTTGAATTTTGTAATAACACCTACATGGGAACAAAACCATCCTGCCTTTGAACATCATTCATCATTCCTCGACCAAAGAAAGGCGACCTCCAACAACCCAAAACTACAGACGAATTACCACTGTCACCATGGCCTCTAAGATCTACACTCTCATGCGCTCAACAGATCACTCCGCACATCGATCCCATTCTCAGACGACCGAAACGGTTTTCGCAAAAGCAGATCAACACTAACCTCAGATACTTGCCCTCGAGGCCTCATAGAAGAGTTGAGTAATTTCCAAGAGAAAAGCGTTCAATTGTGTTCGTAGATTTTTCCAAGCCTTTTGACAGTGTTTACAGGGATGTAATGCTGCATGTCCTCCTCGCCCACTACGGATTCCCAATGAGAACGGTCAAGCAATTGCCCATCATGTATGATACCCTATGATGCTTTGTGCAGACCATTGATGGGCCCACAAAGGAGTGCTAACAACTACTGAATCCTCCACGAGATACTCTTGCTTCCCGATCTCTTGTAGTCGGGTTTGATTACATCCTCAGACGAGTCTTGAACATCATGGACGACAAAGGACTTACCATCAACCCAAGCGTTCCATACGTCACATGGGTCCGTCAATCTCACACAGACCTTGACTACGCAGATGATCTAGCTCTAACACTGATCTGATCTGTGGTGCACAAGATCTACTAACATCACTTAGAATGCTGCAGACAAATTCTGCCCTACATCTAAATGCCAGAGACTGAATATATGACTGTCAATGAGGCAATACGATCCCAACCTATCTTGCACAGCACAGATGGTAGCCAAACAAAGAGGTCAAGACTTCAAGTATCTAGTGTCCTAATGTTGCCGACAGCAAGAAAGAACTTCCTGTCACGCAAAGAGCAAGCTTGGAATGCCTGCAATAAACTACACCACGTATGGCAATCTGGTATCTCCATTCCAACAAGCTGACATTCTTACCTTGTAGAGCCTTGTGTATAGAGTATCCTGTTATAATGGATCTGAGACCTTTGACCATGAAGAAAGAGCTACAAGGTAAATTTGAATGGCACCTACACCAAGCGTCGTTTGCGAGTACAAACATATCCTGGCGCGATCATAAGACCAAAGCACAGATATATTGAGATATCCCTCCAATTTCATCTTCTGTTGCCCCAACGCCGTGCACGATTGCCGGTCACCTCTGTCATCGTGCGATTGACCAGTAAGTCTCAGACGTCACATGTTGGAATTACCATGCCAAACAGGGGTCGTCGCCCCTTTAACACATTGATGTGATTGCTCGAGAACATCCATCGGATCCATCTGACATCCCCAACTAATGACAAACAGGGATATTTGGCCGCTACATGGTGAACAGCATCTCGGCTGCGGTCCGTTAAGAATATAGATATATAGATAGATAAGCATTGTCCTGTCTCTGCAAATTGTATCGCTGCAGTACTTGTCAACAATGAAAGTGGCAAAACCACTGATCTGTGTGATGCAATGGTCAAAGCCGTGGACTTGTATGTCAGGGATGCAAGTTTGAACCCTCGCTGGGACATTGCCTCCACCTTTAATAGAAGGTCCTAGAGTAACTCAACCCACATGATTGCCTTTCCAGACATAAAATGTTTCTTAAATGAAGTGGTCATAACCAGCTTGGCGAGATTGTAGCTTGGTCTAATAAGCAGAGTTTCCCAAGAGCAAAGTTCTCAAGAATGGGAAAGCTCCCGGCAATGACCACATCCCTAAGAATGAAGAATATGGCACCTGATGCTGTGCGATGGCTCCAAAACTTTCTCCTCCTACTTGTATGGGATCATCAGCAATTCCCTCTAGATGGAATGACTTCATAGGCCATTGGCAATCCTGAATCCCAAAGAACCCAGCAAACGACCCGATAGTTGAAACCCTCTCGCTGCTATCTCACAATTTATAAGCTACCCCTCACCAAATTGGCTTTCGAAGATGTAATCAACAACTGATCAGATAGCAAGACATTGTCAATCATATTGAAACAGCCTTCCAGAAGAAGCGTAAGTTTGGGGCAGCCTATATAGATCTAACTGCTTGCTATGATACAGCCCTGCCTGGCATCGAGTTTCTCTATCTTAAGCTACTTAAAATCTTCCCCTTGATGCAAGCTGTAAGTCATTATTGCTCATCCCGGATCTTTTGTCGCTAGCTGGGGTGTGGGGACAATCATGAGCAATGCGCAGTAGAAGCCCAAACTTCAGAATTGTGTCCCACAAGGTTCTGTCTGGCACCCAGTCCTTTCAATATTTATGTTCAGAGTGCCGAAGGAAGTTTCTTTCGCGTACTCCTACGCATACGATATAATACTTGGAATAGCTGCCCTTCCTTTGAGGCTTTAGAAGCAGTGTGTTGCAGAAGACCATATCACTCATCACTGTGAGTCAATTCTTCCACCGATGGCACTAGAACTACTACAAACCCAAGGCTGTCGGCTCTGTTTTCCACTTTGCAAACAACTGCCGGCTAAAAGAGAATTAACTCACTTTAGATGGAAAAACTGTCACATGACCCACACCAAAGTACCTTGGTGGCATAATGGATCGCATCTTTTGACACTTTCACGTGCATCAACGGTTTGCCCTTGGCAATACTCACCTGCTGAAAGAAAAATCGCCAGTATGCGAGTCACCGTTGGTACTTCCACACAAGATTTATGTCATTTTGAAATGTGTAAGGAGACTATTAGCGGTTGCCTTCTTGGCAACGCCTTTATAATATCTTCCTATTCTGTCTTGCTTAACTCTGCCCACGCTTAGGAGGAACCTTCCGACATCAAGTGATTCTTTATCGATAAACTGATCTCGTAAAGCTTAGTGTATCGCCGAGAATTCCTGATTTTTTTGATTGAAAAAATGGTTCGATCTCTTGGCGTGAATCCTGTTTTTTTTTTATCAAAACCTATTATTTTCCAATGGCCACTAGGTATATCAAAGATAATACAGGTTTTTTCAATCAAAATTCCAAGTTTTTCAATTGAAAACCTGGTTTTATCGATTCGAAACTTCTTTAAACGACATACCCATTGCAGTGAGAATCAAAACATGTTTAACAATAATCCAATTTTTTTTTGATCGAGAATCCAAATCTTTAAAAAATTTTATATTTTTCCCCCAATTCTTTATACATTTTGGCATGACGTGCTTGATAGGGTGTGGGATAACACTTTGATTTGTATTGAAATGTCCAAAAGGACCAGGATAACATTTCACATAGTCTGTTGTTATTTACAATTTTGATCATGACGGTCCGTATTATATTCAATTGGAGATTAGCAGTTTGCATGCATGTCCGATGGTACTGTTGTGTGTGTGTAAGTGAGAAGGGGGGAGGGAGATGTGTTTGTGGATGTGTGTGGTGGGGGGGGGTGTGGTATGTTTGGGTGTAAGACGGAGGTGGGATTCTGTGGATTAATAACCAGTGATAGTGGATGGTGAAAGCAATCTAATGTGTTTTAAAGAGGTCAAGTGCAATAATGATGTGATTCAAAGTTTCACATTTTGCTCCACATTTAGAATGGGCGGCCATTTTTTGATTTATGCAAATTAGGTCTAGAATTCTACAGCATGTATCATGCCCTCTTTAAGACAAAATATGAATAAATGTCATAAATGTAATAAATTTAGAGGCATTTTAGGTGCCAACAATACAATATAACACAATCAGTGTAAAAGTCTTAGAATTGGCTGCCATTTTGGATTTATGCAGATTAAGTTGAACTTCGCCAAGCATGAAATGGTGTCTGTATAGACATGCAAAGAATTATTCTTATTAAACAAATGTAACATTTAAGTGCCAAAATATTATTTTAGATAAGTAATACAACTCTTCTTCGGATTGGCGGCCATTTTGGATTTTTGATGCAAATTAGCATATTTCCAACCCACTTGGATTTTTCTGGACTTTTAGTGTTGCATTCGGGGACTATATAGAAATGCGTTGTGGTGAAAGAAATTCTATTGCAAATTTGTTTTCCAGCTTCACCTAGAATTAAATTATTTTTTTCTCACCTATAACATCATTTACAGAATATACGGGGGAAATGACTTCATTAAGTTTAGATATGAATGGCCTAGACATATTCTTCGCTTATCAGTGAAAATACTGTCTGTCATGGGGAAATGAATTTCACTTTTTGGATGCAAGACCACTCTCGTGGAATCGCCCTTATCTAAGCTGAAAATTGCGCTTTTTGGGCAAATCTAGCTTTTTTAGTGGTCAACTTAGGGATAGGGCCCGGCAGTACGGTTTGGGGTAATTGAGGTTTGAAATCTACAGAATCAATTTGGAAAATAACATTTTTTGGTAACTTGTAGTTTTGCTGAAACATACATGGGCCAATTTCGAGAGATTTCAATTAAAGCTTCCATTTTTTTTTTTTCATTGAGGCAGTGGCAAAGTCACCTGACACCTTCTGATAATGTGCACCCTGGTGACCCTAAGAATTTGGCAGCCTTACGGATAAATGTGGCATATGCACGTTTTATGCTGTAACGACTGCTGAATTCATTAGGGTCAGAGGAAATATAAGCTAAAAGTGAAATTATATGGGCATTATAAATTGATTTCATGGATTGCATGACAATAAGTGAGTGAGTATTTAAAGTTTAAAACGACAACTCAACACAATTGTGTTATAATCGTGTCATTAAGATTAAAAAACATCTAACTTTATAAAACCAACACCATAGTAAATTCTATTTCTAGTCACAACATTTTATAAAAACATACAAATACCAGTAAATTCTAGTCAAAACATTCAATATGAATGACAACATTGGTACATAGATAAACATCATACACTGATGACAAGGATCATCACCCATCCATGTCTAAAATAAGATCGCCCATTGAATACAAAACAAGATACACCTGGTTAAGGTTTTACGTTATACACATCATAACACTGATGACAAGGTTCATCACCCATCCATGTATCAAGAAAAAATTTCAAC
>JAMKCH010061046.1:0-17994 GCA_023653785.1 Ophioderma brevispina
CCACCCCTCTTACCACGGCGTCGACTTATTCCAAGTTCACAAATCCTGTTCCCGTAGCAGGGAGAAGGTAGTTCTGGGGTTTACAATTTTTCCTTCCCTTTATTTTCAAATATCATTCCGACTGTATTTAAGAGCTCAATATTGCCGGCGAATAAGGTCCTGTGGACTGCTATATTGACAGGGGGACCTGGGTTAGGGTTTTATGTCACCAGAAGTAAGTATGAAAAATAGCAGATGTATCTCCCATAATATGGAATATGTGTACCAAAGTATTTGAGCAGATTAACTTTTGATGAGTTGTTGTAGAGATAGATCCTCCATGTAGTTGTTGTAAGAGATAGATCCTCCATGTAGACTGAAGTAGTTGCCACACAAAACAGTTAAAGTCAAACTGAAAATCAATGCTGCCACTGTGGTGCCATAGTTGATGATTACATACAATAGAAAGTGTTTACAGCATAATAATAAAAGTGTTCAACCAAGCACGCCCATATCAAGGACAAATGACTTCCTCAAGGCTTGTAGAGTATATACATGCATGTATGTAAAAAGCTATGTAACAGTGTAAAGAATTCCACTTGATAGAATATAAAAGTATCTTTTCCTCCCAAAACACAATTAAAAAATCCGCATGATATACACAACAAAACATCATAAAAAGTAGATAAAATTCAGAGTCATAACAAATGCAGCCATCCCATGGGGCGCCACAGCAGTAAGAGTTGACTGATTATACACTGATGATAGGTCGTAATTACAGAGATCACTGATGCATTGGCGTAACCAGCGGGGGGAAGGGGGCGCAAGCCCCCAAACCGAACCCTGGCCCCCCCCCCCCCTTCAGCCCCCCCCAATGAACTGACTTTTGTACAGTGTCTATGGATAAGGCCCAAATTTGCCCCCTCAAAAAAAGCCTGGGCACCCCTTCAGCCCCCCCCCCATTTGCAAGGTCTTGGTTACGCCACGGGCACTTATGAATTAGTTCATCATTAAAGAGATACAACTGAGAATTAGTTCATCATTACAAGAGATACACGATTAATTAGTTCATAATTACAAGAGTTACACTTTTATTAATTCATCAATGAAAGGTCCGCTGTTCAGTAAGAATGACAATGTTTAAATCGTGCTAAAGACAATTTCAGTTTATGCTATTAAATTAACAACCACATATTGTATTTTGGTATATTGATATCTGTGTAAGGCGGTTTAATCCATGCATGTAGTTTTACCCCTGTAGAAATAGTCAGCTCCAGTGGGAGATGCTCACCAGGTTCAATACCGATATATGTTACTTGTTGAATGCAAGTCTTTCTTTCCACAAGGCGACTTCTTTAACCACCGTCCTTAGAGACGTTTCAAGGGTTGTACTTTGCTTAAAGAAACCTTCTCTGGATTTTAAGGCGGTTGGCAGCAGGTAATCTGTCCAGACATAGGTGCTTCACATTGGATACTTGGCAGCTACGCTTTGCATGCTCGCTAACTACAACGGATGTCCTGGTGGAGGCCCATTCCTGCTAGGATGTACAATTTTCCGTTTGGTGTGGAGGACGGAGGCATCCTGTATAAGCCGGCAGGAGTCTTCACGCTGGATCAGCTTCTTGGCATGGGTTGAATCTTTCCCATACAGGGCAGGGCATACTCTGCCCATGAGTAGCACAGGGCCAGTGCCGTCGTATCTAGGGTAAGTGGGCGAAGCACCCATCGGGTGCCATGGATTTTTGTTCAAGATTGTTTATTGCGTGAACATAAACTTTTTTACTCTTCGTCCCCTCCTCAATGTGGGTCTTATAAGCAAGAGTGCTGTCCAAGGTTGACTCCTAGGTAGACAGGGTTATCAAGGCTCCAGGGGAGTTCCAGACCAAGTTACTTAAGTGACGTTGGCTTCACGGGTGCGTAGATGGAAAGCACATCACCTGTGTCTTTAATGGATTTGCACGTAGGTGGTTTCCTCATAATAAGGTGAGTTCATCCAAAGCTTTGGAGAGTCTCTCTTCAACAACTGTGAGTCGGCATCTTGTGCGCTAATCCAAGATCGTCTGCATAAAATAAAACGGCATTTTTGAGAGGTGCATCTGTTGAGGCATTGCCTTTCAGCCCATGAGGAATTCCTCCAGTGGGAGATGCTCACCAGGTTCAATGCCAATAGATGTTACTTCTTGTTGATGGCTAAGTCTTTCTTTCCACACAGATTCTCTTGAGCTCCATAGAGACTGTTTCAAGAGGTTGGACTTAGCTTAAGAAACTCTATCTCTCTGGATTTAAGGCGGTTGCCAGCAGGTATCTGTCCAGACATAGGGTGCTTCATCACATTAGATAAAACTGAAAAAAAATGTTGAACATAGTAAATTTGCTAAAAAAAAATACTATCAATTTATTATCTGATCTCTGGTGTGTCATTATGGAGGACATACGCAAACCCCTAATATTAAACAAAACCTTGTACTCTTTTGGTTACTCTTGCGTGTAACTTGTTTGGTTCTTTTTCACATCGGGTACTTCACTCGGCAGCTGTACTGTGACTTTTGACCCCGTGAAATCTATTTTATGGCTGTAATTTTATATGAAAGCTCACAAACAAGGGTTGCCTATCAAATTTGAATAGCACAGAGAGTTTCCATGAAAATTGCTCACTTTGGTTGTTACTTTTTTGTACTCGCCCCTATGTTCTTTTTAAAGTTAAGGCCATTATGTGGACTCCGACGTTGGGAGAAAAGGATTTTTGGGACGTTGTGGACAAGATCCTAAGTTTGGTAAAACATATATTTGAAGTTTCATCTATTCCCTAACGTTCCCTAGAGAAAAGCTGACGATCACGACAAATTTTGCTTGTTAGCTAGAGTGATTTTTTGAGAGGTGCATTTTGAGGCACTTAGAGTCTTGTTTCACATAGATATACTATTCAGGTTAACCCTGGAAGAAAAGAGATAGAAGGAAGCACAACGACTTCCACAATTCTCTTTAATCTGTTTATCCTTTCACCAGCACAAAAGGAAAACGATTCAACAGGGACCCTTTGATCATAACCCTCTGCCCCCGCAATGATGATCGGCGAGCATCATGACTGTAGATTTTTTCTAAAAACTCTATACATGCCGACCCCGTAAAAGTATATGCTATTACAACATGTTCCGGCGGTCTCCGTGGTGTATTTGTTGTTGTTTTCGTTATCAGCTTTACTACCCAGACTCAAATTGACTTTTTTTCCAAAGAATTTAATAACTTGTTTAGAGGTTCAATTATCAGTTGTTTTCAATTTAGAGCGATTGTTAAATTTGGTTTTGAACGGGGTTGGGCGATGCCGGGGGAATGCGGACAAGCGGGTTGTTTGAAGATTGCGGGTTGTTCAAAGTTTTGTTTAAAAACTGATTACAATCTTGTTTATAATAAGGCACAATCTTTACCAGAACAACCCGAAAAATGTTGTTTTAAAAAAAAACTTTTGAACCCAGCAACCTTTTTTCTTAAACATTAGAATTTTAAGCAGTGATCTAACAGTGTCCTACACACAGGTAGTGGAAATACTAAATTACCGTGGTTTTGATTACAACTGTTTTTAAGACCCAACGTATAGAGATTGATTTAATCTGCATCACTGTGAACTTGTTTTCTCTTATCTCTCAGGTTGAGTGACATTGTTTAAAAAATGTTCTTTCTGGATTCAATCAAGTACCAACAATAAAAATGAATGTTCTTTTTTTTTTTGTTCACAGATTGTGACATGTTATAGTGATTTGATAACTGCAATCGTTTATGCACTATTTCATGCAAATGTTATCTGTAATATTTGTTATTTATTTTGTCTAGTCTAAAAAACTTCAGTGACAACTAAAGTATTGCACTTAATTTTCGTGATTGTATGTGCTTGCCGAGAAAGCCTGTAACTAGTCCATTAGGCCATTTGTTTGAGTCTTTACCGTAAAACACTAACATTAATCTACAAAGGTAATCATGTCCGCAAAACCTCTCTCGTCCTTGCATCACTTGAATAAAATGTGTATATTATGTTGCTCTGGCATTCACCTTCGAAGCTTTTTTTTCGATTTAATTGTAACCATAGTACATCGTAACTATTGATCTACTTAATCTCTAAATACGGATAAATTCCCAGTTTATTGATGATCGATTTCAACCAACTGTAAATTGGTTTTAAATTGCAAACTGTGGTATAAACTGCTGATCATAGTTTATAAACTGAACTCCGAATTGATCATTGCTTCAATACACTCTGTTGTTAAAACATGATCATGGCTACTCATCGGATCTGATGAGTGACTTATCTTGCTAATTAGGATTTACCTTTCAAATGCTACTTTCGTTTGGCTCTTCTCGGTCATCATCCTAGCATTTGATTTCAATTTTGACATGTCGGGTCGGTGCCAGTATTTGTATGAATTCCACCCAAAATTTATAAATTATCAGCCGGTAATTACAGCTATTTTTATTTTTTTTTTTAATTTGTTTATCTTGTTGTATATATATTTTTTCTGTCTGTTGCCATATGTTTTAATGGTGTGACCACCAGTATTTATCACTTATACTCAATTGATTTACAGAGTGCTTGTTTGTGTTTTGATGTCTTATATGAAAAGAGTTTTTTGTGTAGCTTGCGCCAAAGCAGTGAAATTAGATAACAATACTGTGATTTGTGAAAATTGTAATAGATATGTCCATAAAAGCTGGTTTAAACTAGGCCTCATGCAAATGAATCAGCTTGATCAAAAACACTGGACCTGTTCAATACGTCACAATTAAAGGCCGACTCAGAGATTTCCTGATTAGGGCGCCCTCATTTCCAAAAAATCGTGTTTTTTGCATTTACATACTGCTTGTCCATATACTAATACTGTGTGAAATCGGCTAAGCTTAATCGAATTCCTTCATATATAAAATCACACAACTTTGTTATAAAATTCCGGATCCGAAAATTTTGTTATACACAGTCGACATGGGACGTAATACTACCATAAATGTGTACTGCATCAAACGAAAATCCGATTCATCTCAAATTTCGGATTGTGCATTTTATGCCTATATCCGTGCTTTCTAGTTGACCTATTACACCAAAAACATAAATTTCGAAATCTCGGAGTCAGACTTTAAGTGTCTGTAAAGATAATTGCTGAAGAAAATTTTACCGATGTTTAACGGAGCACGACGAAGATGTGTATAGGAATATCCTGGAAAAATAAAGGTGTGAAACAATGTATAATGATATGAGTGATGTAATGCATGATAAATGTGGGAAATGCTCGTACATGACACCAGGTCAGTTCAGTAAAAAATCAGTCTTTGCAGACAGTACATTTTCAATACTCAATGTTAATGTACGCAGTTTGAGCAAGAATTTTGAAAAATTAAAGGAATGATGGAAACAACCACTTTACATTATTCGGACTATACGAGCACATTTGAAAGATACACCTAATGAGTATTATAATCTTCCTGGTTATGATATGGAGTATATGAATAGGGAAAGTCGTGAAAAAGGAGGGGGTTGTCTATATATTTCGAAAGAAGTGAAATACAAATTCAGACTTGTGTGTAGCAAATTCGAATTATGAGTCATGCTTCATTGAAATTGAGAATGTTAGTGAAAAAAATATACTTGCAGGTGTCATTAACAGGGCACACACGGCCATTGATGATTTGTCACAGATATAATCTGTTCTTAAAAAAATTAATAATTGAAAAAAGATCTGTTCTGTTATATTGTGGGAGTGATTTCAATATTGACCTTTTAAAAGACGAACTCATAGACTACACACGACTTATTTGGATCTATTTTTATTCACTTTCAGTTCCTACACTCTTTAGCGACAAGCATACAGATAGTAGTGACTACGATAATAGATAACATTCTAAATAACCATGAAGCATAGAAAAAATTCTGTTATTTTAAAAAAAATTTCACATTGTATTGTGTTTTGAATGTCTTAATAAAAAAAACCTTGCTGTCAGACATGAACGTCAAAGTAATAATATATTACAAAAGGGTTCAATTAAGGATTAAGGATAGATTATCCCCCCAAACGTTAATTGGAATAATTATTGGAAAAACAACGATGCTAATGATGACTATGATAATTTAGGAAGTTTCTCTAAAATGTATAATGTGTCTCCTATTCACAGAAATGTACAACTAATGAAGAAGCGCCAATGGCGTGATCGTGGAGAGCAAGGGCGTTTTTAAAAAGATACAATGTAGCAGAATAGATTGTACAAGGAGTGGCTGAGAAGTCCAATCTGAAAACAAACAAAAAAGTACAAGACGATAGAAAACAAAACTGCACCAGTTTGATTAGAAAATCTAAAAGAGATCATTCTTCAATAGGTTTGAACAAAATAAGAATAACAAGAGAGGAAGACTATTAATAAACCTTATTGACGTGGAAAACAACAACAGGTTCAATCAAATTTTTTGAAAAAGAGGAAAGTTTTAGTAATCCACTGGACGTTTGCAAATGAGTTTAACAATTTCGTTGTTAAGTAGGATCAAATCTTGGAGAAAATCAAGCAATCTGGAAAGAAATCTTGATTATTAAAGTATGTATGGATCCAATAATTGAAGAGAAATTGTTAAGATATTTCTCGTTCGCTCCAAATAAGAGTGCAGTTTTGACATATTGCGAAAATATATTGTGAAAAGGGGAGTAGAACAAATTGTAAACCCATGACTTCTGCTATATTTTAATATATCAATATCAACTGGTACAGTTCTGAAGCCTACAAGATAGCCAAAAGTAATACCAATTCAAGAAGGATGATGCTGCATTTTTTCAAATTATCGGCCAGTCTCAGTTTTGCACTGCTTTTCTAAAATCCTCTGGAGAGACTAGTTCAACAGATGTGTACATTTATTGAAAAGAAAAAATACTCAAACGATAATCAGTTATGGATTTCGATTCAAATCATTCTACGTATTATGGCACTTATTGAACTAGTAGACAAAGTATGTAACGCGGGTTAGAACAAATAAAATACACTTGGAATGTTCCTAGATTATCGAAAGCATTCGATACATCGACCGCTTAATGTTACTCCACAAATTAAAGCACTGTGGTTTTAGGGGCATTGTGTATGCTCGGTGTTTTAAAAGTACTTAAGTAATAGAAACAATACCGTAGGTATAATGGAAGTAAGTCAACTAGAAAAAAACCTACTTGATGGTGTGCCGCAAGCTCTATTGTGAGGCCCTCTTTTATTCATTTAGTTATGTAGAAATTTTAAAACACTATAGTATTTAGATTTTGTTTTATTGTTGGACGATACTGCTATAGTTGTACTCTAACAATGAAATGCTGGTGAAATTAGGTTAATTAATCAGAGCTTTGGAAATGTAAGTAATTGGTGTAAACAATAAACTTTCTGAAAATGCCAGGTAAGACAAACTATATGTTATTAGGAACTCCCCATGGAACATCAAAATATATCGCTAGGGCTAAAAGACAAAAAACAATTCATATAAGATGTTTACGGTTTGATATTGGAAATTAATGAGGATTTAGATGATAAGTTGTTTTCAATGAGTTGCCTTTTCGCAATAAACAAATTGCAAACACTATGAGATAGTATTAGATGGAGAAATTAAAAAGAGTAGCTAAAAACCAAATTTCTTTATTTTTTTTATTTTTTTTATGTTTTTGAAAATTAACCACATTGATGGCATTATCAAAAAGAACATATCCCGAAATACTGGCATTTCTTAATAAGCTAAACATGTTGTTCCAGAAGTATTTTATAAATAGTTGTACTGCACATTATTTTCCATATGTAAATAGGCTATCTTGGTTATGGGGTAACAATTGCCAAAAGTTTGAAGATTAAAATACACATATTCATGTAAGTGGGCACTAAGAATTTATCAAATGTTCATTTACATGATTACGTAGTCACTATGCACCTTTGTTTCTCGGTTGGTTATACTCAATGTGTTTACAAACTTATAAGCTTGAATGGGAATATTATGTACGGCATTTTATCAAGCAAGGACTCCACACTTTTGCTGATTACTTCAAAACGCAAGGTGAGTTTCAGGACGACAACACTAGAAATTGGATGATTACAGTGTATTCAAAAACTAAAATTAAAATAGACGTTTTCTGATCAAACAATTCGTGTTTCAGGTCCACGCCTAAGGAATACGCTCAGTAGAAACTTTAAAACTTCTAAATCAGTTAGAAAATTAGATCTGGGTCAAGAGTAGCTTGATCGCTTTTGGAGTATAGTCCACTCAATCTACGTATGACCTGTAAAAAATGCTACAGAAGGTTTTTTTTTTAAACAAGTTTTCAAAATGAGCGAAAAACATATCAAAAAGGTGAAAAAAGGAAGCAGGCAAGACATGCAATTTGCATAAAACAACTGTGCCATTTTTGCCTATATATTGGTGATTATACAATATATTAGAAGGGGACGACCGATTAATTAAATAAAGTTTCATCTTGATTAGAATGGCCTTTACCTCTAAACCCCTCGTAATTTTGCGCTGATATTTTAACCCGTTTTCATTTGTGAGAAGCTAAACAAATAAATTCTTAGCCTATATGTGTAAAAATTAATGTCGGTCGACCAAAATGGGGTACATTTTCGCTCATATCACTTCCAAAACAAATATACTGTGGCCCTAAGATTTCACAGGGTAACTGAGAAAAATAGTTAGTTTCTTCAAATACCAAAGTGTGGACCACTTCCGTAAAATCTTGGAGTATGAGAACGATGCTATTAGCGATCAGGCAGACCTTTAACTCTTGAGTCTTACTTTGCGGTCCACATAGGACCCGAGGCACTTGAGGTCTAAACCGTTTGAGTTGGGTACCGTCAGATAGGTTGATGATTCTCTTCTCATTGACGCGTCATGTATTCAATTCCGTTCTGTGGCAATTAGATGTATGGCTGACTTTAATATCGCAGATTATCAAATGATGTTTGTAGTGATCTGGGCAGAACATAACATCCCTGTTAGAGCATGCGTCTAAGGTTGTAGATGCTAACTTGGTGAAGTCCTAGAATGCTTGGCCGCCTTTTTTATGTGCTGCACCTACCTATAACTCAGGCTTAAACCAAATAACATCTTTTTTAAAATTTCACATACTTAATGACCCCCATTTTCTTCTTTCCTGCTATCCAATTTTATCAAAGTTGCATAAATAAAATTATCACTTTTTTTTAAAGAATTTGAACACCCAAATTCAAAATTTTTGCAGCCTAAGTGCACTTTGTTCATAATTTTATAATTTCATGGACAGCAATTTATAATGCAATGGCAGTTTGAACTCGGAAAAAGACATTTCCTATTTTAATTTCAAATTTTTTTAACATCTTTCCCCCCCTTTCAACTGGATGACCCATTTTATTCAGCTTGGTGTAACCGAATGCCCCGTATTTTTGGGGTACATTTTATCTGAAAGGACCTGGGAGAGGATCCCTATTGGCACCCGGCCGAGGACATAATCCAGCACTTCGCATTGGGGACGGGCCCGTCATAGTGATCCAATTTGTTTGATAAATACTCTCTGATAATAATTGCTAAATAAAGATTCCCCATCCCGATTGCAGTTGAAAAATCATCTTAGAATGCAAAATTAATTTTGGCGGGAAAATTGCGGACCATCTTCAATCATGACCATCACTTTCCACTTGTAATATATCAGTGCAAATGCCTACACACCTTGCAGGCATATTATATATAGTAGAGAGATATGGATATATATATTATATTAGATATATATATATTATGAGAGATATACGATATATATCATATATATTATTAAATAAGTATATTTCAATTCCAGCTGTAGAGTGCTTGATACTAAAACAAAGTAGAGCCTACGTAGCATGATTTCGTAAAACATTTAATTTTCAGCTGTTGTTAATGGCATTTATGCCTAACGGATAATCAGACAACTTCTGATGAATGATAGATAGAAGATATATGATATGATATAATATAGATATCATAACTATATAAATAGATATAAATATAATATATATATAATATATAATCAAAAGGATATTTGGTTTGGAAGTTATGAGCGAAAAGACCCAATTTTGGTCGACAGACAATTACTTTTACCACAATAGGCTCAATATATATAAAATGAGATATATAATAATATGATATGATAATGAATCTATATTAGATATAGATATATATAAATATATATTCATATATATACTAGTATATAATATATATATGAGATGTTTTTGAATTGAATGGAAATAAATTTGATTGATTGATTTGGTTGAATAAGGTACAGTGGCGTAGCTAGAGGGAGCAGGGGGGACACGTACCCCAGGCCTCACCTCAGGGGAATAAAATTGACCCCTCCGAACACATATCAACAAAGGTAGAAAAAAGGAAGAAACATGGCAGACATCATTTCATACACCTATGTGCCCTTTTTGCCTCTATATTGGTTTATTATACCATATATTAGAAGGGGACGCCGATTTAATTAAATAAGTTTCATCTGATAGAATGGCCTTTACCTCTACCCCCATCTGTAGAGTTTTTGCGCTGATATTTTAACCCGTTTCATTTAGAAGCTAAAAAAAAAAAATTCTTAGCCCTATATGTTTAAAATAATGTCGGTCGACCAAAATGGGTGTTACATTTTCGCTCATAACTTCCAAACCCAATATCCTTTAGCCCTAAGATTTCACAGGGTAAATGATAAAAATAGTAGTTTTTCTTCAAATACCAAAATGTGGACCACTTCCGGTACAATCTTGGAGTATGGGTAGGTGCAATTAGCGATCAGGCCACGACCCTTTAACTCTTGAGTCTTACTTGCTGTCCAACATAGGACCCTTTCACTTGAGGTCTAACCTTTTGAGTTGGGTAATGGGGGGGGCGTCAGATAGGTTGATGATTCTCTTCCTAATTGACGGTCATGTATTCCATTCCGTTTCTTTGGCATTTATTAGGCTGACTTTCATATCTGCAGCATTTCAATGATCTTTGTAGTAGATTTGTGCATCACTTCCTCCCCTGTTACAGCTGCATAGTCAAGGTCTTGTGAGATGCTACTTGGGACGTCGAGAATGCTTGGCGCTTTTTTATGTCTGCTGCCCTACCTATAACTCAAGGCTTAACAATTCATCTTTTTTTATAAATGTTCACATACTTAATTACCCCCATTTCCTTCTTTCCTGCTACCCTTTAGCACAAGTTGAGGCATAAAATTCCACTTTTTTAAAGAATTTTACACCCAAATTCAAATTTTGCACCTATTGCACATTTTTTATCAAATTTAATAATTTCATGGCAGAATTTTTATAATTCCATGGCAGTTTGAACTCTGGAAAAAGACATGTCTATTTTAAATTCAAATTTTTTAACATCTTTCAACCCCCTTTCATACTGGATGACCCCAAAATTTTTTTTATTCAACTTTGTGTACCGAATGCCCCGTATTTTTGGGGTACTTTATCTGAAAGGACCTGGGAGAGGATCCCTATTATTTTCATCCGGCCGAGGGCACATATATCCCTCACTTCGCATGGGAGGGCCCCGTCATAGTTGATCCAATTGTTGAATAAATACTCCTGATATAATTTGCTAAATAAAGATCGCCCCATCCCGATTGCCGTCTGACAAATCATCTAGAATGGAAATTAATTAATATTGGCGGGAAAATTGCGGCCATCTTCAATAATGACCATCACTTCACTTTTAATATCAGTTGCAAATGCACACACCTTGCGGCCATAATTATAATATCTAATAATATATATTATAATATATATATATAATATAATATATATATATATATCTATCTATAATATATATACCATAGTATATTCAATTCCAGCTGTAGAGTGCTCGATACTAAAACAATGTAGAGCCTATGTAGCATATTGCTAAAACTTTAATTTTCGGGCTGTTGTTTACTGGCATTTTCATGACCACATTAACGGCAGTCATCAGACAACTCTGATGAATGATATATATAATATATAGATATTATAATATATATATCATAAATACTATAATAATAATAATATAATATAATATATATATAATATATAATCTAAGGTGTTTGTTGTGGAAGTTATGAGCGAAATTTACCCCATTTTGTCGACCGACATTAATTTACACTATAGGGCTAATGATATATTATACAATGATATATATAATATATATGATATATGAATGAATATCTAGTATTATATCATATATATATATACTATATATATATATATATATATAGATATATATATATCTATATGATGTTTTTGATAGTATAGGAAATAATTGATTGATTGCTTTGTTTGAATAGGTCGCGTGGCGTAGTAGAGGGGCAAGGCGGGACACGCACCCCAGGCCTCACCTTCGGGCTAATAAATTGACACCCTCACAGCCGTCATTCCTTACTGAGAGCCCTTTGAGTACTCAAACTCGAGAGCTTCTCGGGCGTCGCCCCTGGACCCCTGCCAGGGCAGTAATATAGCAATTTGCTTCATGATAATGAAATGATGAGAGCTCTCCGAAGGCACTCAAACATGGCTAAACTCGAGAGCTTCCGGGGCTCCGCCCTCTGGACCCCGCCAGGGGTAATATAGTTCATCTGCTTCATGAATATAAAGGGGCAAGTTATAGATCTTTGCTTCATGATATGAGATATATGAGAGCTCTCCGAAGGCACTCAAACATGCTAACCCGAAAGCTTCCGGGGCTTCGCCTCCTGGAGCCTCACCAGGGCAGTATAGATCATTTGCTTCTTGATACTGAAATAATGAGAGCTCTCCGCAGGCACTCAAACATGCTAAAACCGAAAGATCGGGGGCTTCGCCTCCCGGACCCTCACAGGGGAAAGTATAGCATCATTGCCTTCATGAAAGGAGATAAATGAGAGCTCTTTGGCAGGCACTCAAACATGATAAAACTTAGGGGGGAGCGTGACTATATGTCTAGACTTAGTCACATGGCACAAAACACGTGACATTTTTGAGCACAGATCGGTATTTGCCTGTAGTGTCGGAACGCATAACAAAGTAATGTATGGTTGCCAGTTCATGAGTTTAAATACATGGACACGAATCCGTGGTACATAGATCACATGTCAATAATTTACTTACAAAGAAGTTAACTACTATTGAAAAGAATGCCACCTGGCTTTCCGCATCCCATATTGACATACTTGAAGATCCAAGAGGACAAAAGAGTTCCTGTATGTTAATTAAGTTGAGGCCCGCTCGCGCGTCTCCGGCTAGCTGAGTAAACGGAGCGATCACTGAAACAGGAACGTGTAGAAGTAATTTATTGCCGGCTACTCATAGTCCGGGCCCAATGGTGAACAATAGGGCAATCGATTCATGACTCTTCACGCCCATTAGTTTTCACGCCTTTTATTCCGGATCACTTATCGTCGATGGAGCCCCGGAACTGTGGCTCCCGCCGGACTATTAACTGCTTTCACACCGGTCACTGAAACATTACCAGCTGATTAACGCACGATTTTGGCATATTAGGTCGCCCGTTCTAGCTTGACCCCTCTAGTACTAGCGGGCATGTTTGGCTATTGTGTATGAGGACGAACTTTGATTGTAATTCTTGGAAACTATTTGCCAAACCTTATGAAGTACCATCACGCAGAATTTCTGACAAATCCAGAGACAGTCTTCACATTTTTGTGTTTTTGTCAAAAAACAACAACAAACAAACAAACGAACAAAACAAACAAACATTCTATTGATTTCGTGTACCAACTCTAACTCATAGAGTATCCCCTTGCCGGCCGACATCCGAAAAATTTAATTTGGTGAGGTTATTATTTGGACAAGTTGCACACTATAATCAAATGGGGACAAGAAAAGTATTTGACACGAGGTGCATGATATGCACATATTGCTGGTAATAACTACCCAATGGGGGAGGGCACTTCCATCTTGGAGATGACGGGTATTTAAGGCTGTTAACTATTTTGCCTCTGAGCAATTCTGTATAAGTTATAACACATAATTCAGATTGCGTTGAGATGACTTCCCAAATATTTTGTAGGTCATTTGGATGCCATCTAAAAACGACCCAACAAAGGCTGTCTTCTTTTGCCTCATTTACTGGAGTGGCATTTGTCCGGCGCTCATGAAGCAAGTAAGATAATTTGGAAATGTTTATAACAAGAAAGACCAAAATTGACCAAATCATCTTTGACACGATACCGGCTGCCGCACGCAAGAGTTAAGACCTCAATTTTCAGCACCGCTGTCACCCAAAGACCCCCATGTATTTTGAAAATGTACCCAAAGACCTATGTATTTTGAAAAGTTTCACCCAAGACCCATGTATTTTGAAAATGTCACCCAAGACCCACTTATTTTGGAAAGTTTACCATGTCACCTAAAGACCCCTTTTGGGGTGGAAAATTTCACCCAAGACCCCCTATTTGTTTGAGTCCTCTGTCACCGATGCCACCGTTTTTGGAAGCGCCATCCTTACACCCATATCACCTTTCATTATGTGTTCCCGCCCCAGGGTATACGGTACGTCGCGTAAATAGTCCCTGGGAATGGTGTTACAACAATACTGCCGATGCACCAATTCCATGATGTCACAGTGTTACACGTTTACAATCGTGTAACAACGATCAACTTTGCAACATTGTACGTTGAAACGGTCGAAACGGGCACGCCAATTTTGCTCACACACGTGCCTTCCACATTAAAATGATGCAAGCAAAATTTAAAGCCATTAAAACTAGGGGTGTCCACCTGAAAACAAAACTGTCATCTCTAAAGAACATATTTCTACATCAAATGGTGTAATAATCTTTCGTGGACACCTCTAGAATTTTTGTAAATATGGTTAAAGTTGCCGCAAATTTCGCATTTTTGCTTGCGATGATCAAACTAACGTGAGGGATTATGTGGTATTCTGGCAAGTCTGAATTAATCAACGACAGCAATTTGATTAGTCTCGCTAGGAGCCACGCAGGCGGCGGTAACCTAGCTCATAGAACTAAGGCTCCTCACAGCGCCGCCGTGGGGCCAAGTACTTGGCAAGCCGAACAGACCCCTGGTCCGATACGGTCGAGCTGTTAACAATGGGTCACAGCTTTGCTTCCGATCTCTGTTATATAGGTAATACTCGTCTCAGCCTTATGCGACTCGCCATGCCCGTATAGAGTATAAGCGAACCATAGCGAATACCGTCTAACTTCTATGTGCACCAGCCTAAGGGAGAATAGGGTATACTAAAACTGTTAAGTTACTATTACCATGATTACATGTTTTAACTTATATATGCATTATATCATCATCATGAGTTGTGTGATTGAGTAACATTAGGTGTCAATCATCTACAGTTTTGTATTATATCGTCATAGTCTTCCAAACAGGACAATCGACCATTTGCGAAATTGAGTTTTTTGCATATTGTGATAATATATCACAAGCTATTTTCATATACCAAATGATTGAGCAAAAATAACATTCAATTCAGTGGCCTGTCCGTAACATTTCTTTGTGACATTGGGCGGGGGGGGGGGGGGGATGGGTTGAAGAAACAATTATAACATGAAATGGGGTGTGCTGAAAAGAATCCTTTACTAGCAATGTTGCGCGCTAAAATTTTGCCATTAGAAGCGAAATCATTAAATATAATTGCAATTAGAACAAAATGCGCGCAAAACGCGCTAAAAAAAGTTAACACTTTTAAACTATTATGGTACAATATGAGGTTGTTAGGTTCAAAAACACATGCATGGGTATCACATTGGGGGGATGATCGTAATCGACCATCCCCCTCATAAAAATATTCAAAATATTGGGGGATAGATCCCCCCCCCCCCCGTGATTACGCCTATGTTCCAATTTGTAGATTATAATAGATTTTCACATTTTGGACTCAACCCAACGCAAATGAAAGTCTTCCAAAGACCAATCGGCGTTGTGGTCTGTTTGCTGTACCTAAAAACCACCGTACGACTCTTATAAAGTGACCTATCGATCCATGGGATATTGCGAGATTCATCTCCTCTCTCGATCACCACTGGGGTAGCCTTTAGAAGTTTGGTCGAAGTTTATAGTAGTACAATGTGTGTAGTGTATATGAGACGATTTTGCTCACACTAAAAATATAATTTTTTGCAATATTTACTGGACAACAATTAGTGCCAAAATAATTACTGTGAAAATTAACAGTATACTATTGTAAAATACGATTCAAGCAAAACACTGAAAAAATATTTGCGGTTTTACAGAGATGTTAAATGTTTGGAAAATAAAAAGCACTGATGAACACACTTACTTAGTAGGCATATCACAAAGGTCACCAAAATTTTCCGTGCATGTAAGTCTATAAGTTTTAACTCAATATACCCTATCGTAAAGTTTCCGCGCCGATATTTGTAACCCGTTTTGAAATGAGAGCTAACACAGTATTTTGTAATTTCCCCATAGAGTATATGTTAACACTCATATTGGTGGACAAAAAGGTTGCATATTTTTTGCTCCTACCATCCAAAACAAAATCCTTTAGACCTATAGTCACAGGGTAAATGATGGGGGAAAAATCTAGTTAAGCTTTCTTCTGATAACCAAATTTTGACC
This sequence comes from Ophioderma brevispina, assembly GCA_023653785.1. NCBI lineage: Eukaryota > Metazoa > Echinodermata > Ophiuroidea > Amphilepidida > Ophiodermatidae > Ophioderma > Ophioderma brevispina. Next base: position 16,555 of record JAMKCH010061046.1, read on the forward strand.
ACTCCTTTCGGTTTAAAATCTGGGGTACAGGGGAGAGGGCTATTAGCGATGGCCCCAGGACCTTTACTTGGTAAAGCACCATGAATTAACGTAATGTAAAATGTAAAGTGAATTTGGATGGTGGAATATAACAGTCGTGTAGTTTAGTCACGCAATCTACGGTCCGGTATGAACCCTGGACATTGAAGACACGTAGGGGACCCAATATGAAACCACTATCTAATGAATATTTGTGGATTCAAAACTTCTTGATCAATTTATAATAATACCAAAATATAAAATCTCTTAAGAGGTCTACACATAAAAATGACACAATCAGAGACTAAAAAATCATATTTTTACAGGCTTTAATGTAAGCTCAATGGATTCATTTTTTGCCCCCCCCCCCCCAAAGTAACGGAGGACTTACTGAAACCTTTTTTGAGCAGTTCGGAATGTGGAAGTTCCTCCTTCACTGTCCATAAGAATCCAGGCAAAGGATGGTTCATTGCTGTTAAATAAGCTTTCTTGCTGCTCCATCATTATTCCATTCGAGATGTCGGACGGTACTCGTGTACACCAATTTTTTCAGAAAGGTTTGAAGGAAAGCATCAATTTCTATATTGAATGATGTGAACCAGGAGTGAGGGTGGGACTAAGTTATACAGGGTCGAGATGTAAAAAAAAAACCACCATGGACATCAAATATATCGAATCGGGCTTAAAAGACAAAAACAATTCATCAATAAGATGTTTACGATGATATGGAAATAAATGCGCGATTTTGATGATAATTTGTTTTCAATCATCGAGGTGCCTTTTCCCAATATAAATAAACAAATTCCAAACATATTGAGATAGAGTAGATGGAGAAGAAAGAAAAATTTTAAAAGAGTAGCTAAACCAAATTTCTTGGGGTAATTAATTGATGACACGTCTTGGAAAGTACACATTGATGCCATATCAAAGACCATATCCCGAAAATATGGCATCTTAAAGAAGCTTGAAACATTTTGTTCCAGACACGTATTTTATATCGTTGTACTGCACATTAATTTTCCAGATGTAAATTATGGTATCTTGGTATGGGGGTCACATTGCAAAAAGTTATGAAGATAAAATACACAGACTTCAGAAGTGGGCACTAAGAAATTATATAAAATAGTCATTACCAGGATTACCGTAGTCACTCTGCACCTTTGTTTTCTCGTATGGTATACTCAATGTGTACAACACTTATAAGCTTGAATTGGGAATATTTATGTACGGGCATTTTATCAAGAACATTTGACTCACACTTTTGATGATTATTCAAAACGCCGCAAAGGTGATTTTCATGACTACAACACTAGAAACTTGGATGATTACATCTATCAAAACTAATAATACGTTTTCGGATCAAAAATTCGGTTTCTGGTACAAGCCTATGGAATACGCTCAGTAGGAACTTTAAAACTTCTA
>JAMKCH010061051.1:0-53304 GCA_023653785.1 Ophioderma brevispina
TGAGCCAAGTTAATCCCTTTTCTGGTTTAACCGGAAAAAGAGTCACCAATGAAACACGACCTTAGGGAACCATGTGATAGGTGATATTCATGGGATATAACCATGTCTTGTTCCATTGTGACCTTAGTTTATTCAAACATAATGAAAAATTTTAAATTGATTATTTAAAATAAATTCACACAACACAATTCGATTGCCAAACTCTAGAACCAATATGACCACCCAGTAACTAATTCCTACTTTCAACTGACATGCACAACATATGGCTATATCATACATAAGTAGTTTGTTTATTGGATAATCGTTGTAAAATTTACTGACCAGATATTTCTCGTATCATCCCGCTGAGCGCGTCTCGGCACTCGTATCAGGTTAGTAAGAAACTATGCATGCGTTGCAAGAACCTTCCGCTAATAACAATCTGGAGATGCCGATCCAGATTCATGTAATCATAGCTCTAATTTTGATCAGATGTTTGAGCAATAAGCAACCATTTCTGGCAAAGATGCTTACGTTAACTTTAATTCAATGATGAAAGGGATTAGAAATTAAAGTTAACCTAAATTTACGGTTTGTGAATCAGAAAAAATGCAAAATGTTAATTCTGTGTGTTTGCGAGTTTCTAGTCCACATAACATTCGGCAAGCTTGCACGAATTAACAACAACGCGCTACTGTTCAAAGAAAAAAATAATTTTTAACTCTTTTTTTCTGTGGTTTACCTTTAAAGGGGGATGCGCCCAATTTAAGTCTGTAAGTTTTCATCTTGATAATAATGGCCTTCACCCAAAAACCCCATCGGTGAAGTTTCGTGCAGATATTTAAACCCGTTTTCATGTGAGAGCTTACAAAATGTGATTTTGCCAAAATCCCCATCCATAGAGTTACTGTGTAAAATTAAATTGGTCGACCAAAAGGGCACCATTTTTGCTCATACACATCCAAACCCAACATCCTTTAGCCCGAAGATTCCGGGTAAGAGAAAAAAATATAGACTTTCTCTGATACCAAAAATTTAAACACTTCCGTATTTAAAAATCTGGGGGGTCCCTGGGGACGACGCTCTAGCGATGGGCCATTGGACCTTACTATTGTAGGCAGGTATTTGCATTTTATTTTGAGTTAATGGTATGAAAATTTGTTATTAGGCTCGGTTGGGGATGATACGGATTATATCATAGTCTCGGGCTCTGTATTAGGAGAGGCTTACGACCCTCGGCATCGCCCAATACGACGTCCTGACTAGATATGACCTTGTATCAGACCCCAACCTAGCATAAAATAACAAATATTGTTTTGTACTTTTCAAGAAGTCCCAAACCAGTGACAGGGACTAAGACCTACACAGACATAAATAGGTAGCAGAAATAAGCTGCCATACCTAGAAATCATTGCTTATTATCTAGGAATAAATAGGTTCGCCTTCCCTCTAACAATGAGGCAGAAATGAAAACTGCCATATCAAGAAAACAATTGGCCTCACTATCTAGTCATGGGTTGACTGAACTTACAGTAACTTGATCTTGCTTTAAATTGCTCTCAAACAGTTCTGCATGCATCCAAAAAGTAATTCTGCAAATTCTTTCATTCTCGGGAGGATTTTCCACAGCCAGCCAGAGAGATAAAGCAATCTCCTTGACCAAGATCCTTGTGAACCCCTCATGCCGGCTACAGGCAGGTATGGGACAAATGGGCAAGCGGAAAGTATTGGGTTGATTTCCGATGGGATTTTATTTACCAGACAAAAACAAAACCATGGCACCATTTGGACTAAATTACCTAAGTAATATAGATGTTCCAGAGGAAATATGTGGAAGGGATAATATTTTTTTCTTTTGTGGTTTTGTAACAGCAATACAGACTGCTTTATCTCATTTGGTAACGGTGAGGTTTGCCTAGTGGTTAGTTTTCTTTTAATAGAAAGTTAGCAAAACTCAGGCTTTCTTTATATTTGGGAAGAAAGGATTTGAAGGCTCAAAATTCAGGAGTACAAAGAGAAAAATTACTGGCCTTTCATCTATATCAAGAATGATACTACTTCCGGGGGGGTGGTTGTAAATCGGGGGTCCCAAAAAGGACGGACGGAACACGCACCTGTTAAGGATGCTTGCTTAGCTTTAGAAATCAGATCTCCGTAGTGTAAAAAAAATTGCTGCAAGTAAGGAGGAACAGCATTTTACGAACTGAGCATATAATAGCAAGTATGGGTAAAATATCAACTTCTTTTTTTTCCAGATTCAAGAAAAGGAAATCCCTTTGCTAAAGGGCTAAGCACGGTCCAATGGCATCCTTCACTAACTAGCATCTGAGCGTATCAAAACATAACAGCAACCCACATAATGACAGCACTCAACAATGCCTTAACCCTTACACAATTCAAAACACGTTATATGTTGGTTGTTGAGCAACAAGCTAATTAAAAATGCTTGCGGTTTGGTATTAGTTAGAGTATAAACTCGGTATCCTCAAATTTGGGGTCAAACCTGTACGGAAATATATTGACATGATGAGCATGACCTTTGTAAGGGTGGTTGTTGGTTTTAACAGGAACATATTACACCTAATGCCGTGGGTATTACATGGTAATGTTTCCATTCTTATTCGTTATACAATCTTCAAAGGTCAGATCTCAGGTCCACATGCGTATGCGGAAGATATGTCAGCACTGGACAGGCAGAAGATGGCAATCCACGATGTGGGACCAAGACACTCGCTAAAATGCCGGTGAGGCTATCTTAGAGGCAAAATTTCCAAAATGGTGACTTTCCGTTGAATCTGCTGGTACAATAGGTGTGTTCAGACGAGGGCTCTAAACTTAAAGTTTACACGTGTTAATTTTCGAAAGTGTAACTTGTAGTTAGTGCCCTGGCGAACGCACTCGTGGTTAGTAAAACTTTAATTTACTTGAAGTTTAAAACCATAAGACATTTCTTATGGTTAGTCGTGGTGGTTTAGCGCGCTACCCCTGTTGGCGTCAAGTTTACGAGCTTTTAGGCCGTGGGGACAGGCTTATCACAAGCTCGAACGTTTTTTTAGGTGTGACCTACTTGCCAGACGTAGTTGGGTCGCGATTGCCGGTGCATTATATTTATCATAGCGACGGGACATACTGTGTGTTAGTACACTCTGGGATGGCATTTAAAAAGATAAATTTAAAACATTTTATAATAATAAATCGTGAACTGACAGTACAATCTGACGAAAGAATAATAGGCCTACAACATTATAGTGACCTAGCCGTTTCATTAGTCTATAGCAAGCTACAGGTCATTTGAGGAAGGTTGGAAAAGATTTTATTTGATTCGATCCCATCGCAATTTTCAGTCGGCCTTCGCTACTTAAATGTGGCTGCCATTTTATGCAAGTGAAGACATGGGACGATTGCACATGCATGGGTAAGCCGACAGCAGTTACACGATGATCCCAATGGTTAAGAATTTACAATCAAAGGTAAGGTAAATAATTGATGTTTTTAGCCAATCGCTAGACTCGGCAGTAGCAAGTAGAAACGAAAGTCGATAGAAAGCGACGAGTAAGTGGTTGAATTTCGTGAGAACTTGTTTATTATGAAGATTATAGGAGACGGACAAGTGATTGACAAGTCATGAAGTCACCAAAATGGCGATGTTGCCGAATGTTTTTCCGGCGCGACTTACCACCAATTAACCCTATATATTCAAACGGGATTTTTTAAGACTTTTAAACGTTTTTAACAACACAAAAAATGCTAAATATGAGAAAACCAGGGATGCTGTTAATAAACGCTCTTGATTGTGGGTTTTTAGCAGCATGCAGCACCGGATATAAGATCAAAAGGTCGCTCTTGCTTGCTTTCGAACAGCGTCGAAGGGACGTACCCGTGTTGTTTACGCTAGTTCGCAATGCAACCCTAAATATACGAGTCAAAACAGACGCATACTTTTATCGGCATATACAACCATTTTAAAGGGGCCATGGCCCGATCGCAATAGCCTCGTCCCAGAAGCCTAGATTTTACCGGGAAGGTCAACATTTTGGTTTCAGGAGGAAAGCTTACTATTTTTTTCATATTACCCCTGGAAATCTTAGAGCCAAGGATGTTTGGTTTGGAAGTTATGAGCGAAAATGTGCCCCATTTGGCGACCATATAATTTTACACAGTTAACTCTATGGGGCTTACAAACACGTTTTAAGCTCTCGAATCAAAACGGATTGAATATATTGGCGCAAGACTTTACATGATTGGGCTTTGGAGGTGAAGGGTAATCTATCAAGATGAAAAACTTCATATCCTTAAATCGGGCCGTCCACCTTTAAACGTTCATCACGGTAAAAGAAGTCCCTCGTTTACGCCTACCAATTCGCCACAGGATTCTGTTTCGCGGGGTATTTTTGGACCTTGCGTGGTCCCGGTAGCGCAGCTATACTTCCGGTTCTTGATCAACAAGCGGCATAGACTCGTTGATTCACTTTTCACAAGTTGTTGATGATAAAAACCCGTGTGGACGCCGGTCGAAAGTTACGGATTAAATTTATTATCGTGTTAGGTTATCATCGATGATTCGCTCCGTCTGAAATGGAATAATATATACACCCAGAGATCCAATTCTTTTGAACACATGCTCTGTCCACATAAAACACATAATATCGAGACCCCCTATCTGTACCCCCAGAGACCCTACCTTAGGGCCCCTCTCCTAATTTCCATTATTCTGCTATACCCCAAAAGACCCTATCTTTATTGTTACTTCCTTTAATAACAAATCCACTGAGAAGAAAATCAATGGCCGTACGATGTGAAGGACTGTTTCAGTATCGCCCAAAGCCACTTTTCAAACCGTTCATGTTCTTAATAAATGCCATATTTAGGACCTTACTATATCTATTACACATTGAAATTACCTATAGGCCAGTCAAAATAGAATGACTGCTACCTTAACCCAACACGAATTGCACAGAATCCATTCCAACAAATGTATTAGAATACCTTTAAAAGCAACATATCAAAAAAGTCTATAAAATCAAATAAGGAGTGGAACATATATTTTAAGGGGGTTAAGGTTTATAACAGGCGTCAAAAATATGAAAAGTTATCAAACACGGTCGAAAATTTATACCAACGTGTTCGTTTACATTTCTAGGGATAAAAAAAGGTATAGATTGCCATATCGCCGTTGTAGTTCTTTAGTTATGAGTCAAAATAGGTTCAAGGTCACAATGGGTGGTAACATTTCAGATATATCCGTTCTTATAAAATGGTTCAAAATTGGTTCGCTAATGGTACCAGAACCCGAAAATCTACTTGGTTTTGGCATATCTTATATGTTGCCATAATTGGAAACGCCAAATGTGACTGGGGGCTACATTGTCTATGGGAGGTCACTAGTCATGCTCTGTAATTTCTTATATAGAAAGTTCAAACAAAGAATCTGATTTAACATTTTTTTATCTAGTGGGACAAATTAACAGTTTACACCAGTCGATCAAAATCGGGACCATTCTATGAATTTTTACCCCAGGATGAACCTTGAACTGTTATGAGCCGATTGTAAAAAACTATAACCCCGTAGATAGGGCCAAACTATACCTTTTTTTTAAACCTGGGAGTAGCCCAATAAATTGGTAACATCATTTAAATCAATTCAAAACAATTCTAATTTTTAACCCTGTACAAACGTTGCCCCCTTATTTCTACATGTTCCACTAGGTTTGATTTGGTAGACTTTTAATATATTATTTTGGATATTTCGCAGTATATAAACACCAAAATGGTTTCTGTTGCAATTTGTGTGGGGTCAACTCATAAAAGTATTTGGACTACAAGAATATAAAATGTGTGTTAAATGTATGTCACGGGACACCAAATGTCACACCCATGGACGTCCCAGTTATGTCTTGCTAACAAAACCTGGATTATATGCACTTTATTATGTTAACCAACTAAAAGCTGTTTAGTCCGAGTTATGTCTTGCTAACACCTGGAATATATGTACTTGATTATGTTAAAGGTGCTTGTTCTGATTATGTGTATCTTGTTCTCTACTGATGAGAGCCTGGCCACTTGCACTACACCATCAAGTACCGTGGGAAACAAACTTGCGGTTTTGATGGTAGACGCAATAATGCATGTGCAGAGCCCTAATCAATACTGTGCTAATAGTGATGGATAAAACAACTAAACAGCGGTTTTTTGTTTGTCTCTTGGGAAAGGAAATGGATTTGTGGGCTTCAAATTCAGACGACATGAGAAAGAGAAAAATACGGCTTTCATCTGATATCTGAATCGATACGACTTCCGGGTAAATCAGGGGGTCCCAAAGACGATCGGAACACGCACCTTTAACCAAATAAACGTTTTAATCGACATTCGAAGCTTTTTTTACTTTGTTAAAAAAAATGCAATCATTTACAGAAGTATGAAAGCTCCATTACAGGTACATGTAACAGTGCACAATTTTGTGGTTCCAACTTTATGAAATGTGTGCAGGCCCGTACGGACGCCGTTTTAATGGTTAACCATCAAGATTAACACAGTATTGAATATAGGGCTTTGCAATCTCTTTAATACCGGTGGTCTGCCTGTCACTGTCTGTCTGTCTGACCGCATCGATTTCCTCGTAGACCGAGGGTCGCATGTTCCTGAAACGTGGTGGGTTGGTGCCCTTGACAAAAAAAGACCGAGTTTGTTTAGTTAGTGGATCAAAGGTCATCAGGGTCATATCAAGGTCAAAGAATGGCAAATCTGGGGTAAATGTAAATGTCTATTGTTGATGCTCAGCCAGGTTAATCCGAAACCAGGTGACCGGCCTAGTGTTGCATTATTGCTTCTTCTACCATAAACTGCAAGTTTGTTTTCATGGTACTTAATATGGGCATATGTGCAAATGCCAGGCTCTCTCAACAAAATCGAACACAATAATAATAATTGGAACAAGCACCTTTAATGAAATGTATTGTTTATTCTATGCTTTGAGGGACAATGAAGTTGACAGAAATTGTAAGCAGGTCTAAATTTCTCAAAGAAGATTACAAAAAGAAAATAAGATTGTCAAAATGAATATCCGGGATATGCTAATGGCTTTGATAAAAGGAAATATGAAATCAAACTTTTGCCAACACTGTTTTTTAAAGAAAAGTCAAAGTGACCATCCAAATCATGCAGTAACGGCAAATGAATCACTCCCCACAACTCAATCGATTCCAATCATCTAGATCCTCTAGCCATCAGAGAAGCTTTCCCTGCAATAAGGCATCAATCTCCTAATAATGGGAGATTAATTTCGACTTCTTGATAGATCCCCCAGTGACACCCGGACATGAGTATTTGGGGAAAATTACATGTTTCAAACATTGACTTAGCATATACTTAGAAAGAAACCCCCACACAAGGCCCGCGTATAGAGCACTTGAAACCATACCAAAGCTGTGAACTGCCCCACATAAGCTAAAATTGTGGACTTCATTTTAGGATTTTTACATTTCAAATGTAATGCGTCTTTGGTTCAGTATACAGGTTCACAGGTGTGTATCAGTCTTAATATGGTAAAAAGGTGTATCGTATGTGCACTTAACTAAGGTTTGTATTACCTTTGCATGTTTTTGTTAAATTCCCCCACAACCTTCACATGCCAGAAGATTTTAACTTGTAAAGACATGTCTTTCAATGGAGTTTTTTCTCCGGTTATATCTTCCTTTTTATATTGGAAAAGAGTACACAGAAAATTTTACATACCTGGGACAATTTTGGACAGCGTTTGTTACCTTTTTTTAAAGTACCTTAACATATTCGGATCAGCATGTGATACCGGTAGTAATCATGTGATACCCATGTTGTAACTCATGTGAACGTGGATGGTGATCTATGTGAGGTACAAAACATGGCAGTAAGCTATACCCCAGGGCCATATTGGGAGGCAGAAATTCTAATTTTACAACATGGTATTTTCTGCAATGAACAGTAACATTTGTGTGATACTGTGGCATGATAAAAGCATAATAAACAACAAACAACAATGTGGACTAAAGACAGGTCATTACCTAGGACAGACAGGGCTGCATGTGTGTGTATAGAACAAAATATCAAAGAATGAGAAAAATTATTTGATGGAGAATTTTCGTGAGGAAGGTAATATTTCCAAAATACACAGAGTTGAGTTACCATGCAAACAATTTGAAAGAAGAATATTTCGGAGAACTACATTTCAGCCAAGCACCGCTCACTCAAGGCATGCCAGTTGTGAAGTCAATTTCTTCGGAGAAAATTGACCAAAAGGTTGTTCTAACCAAATACCAAGCACCCACAAATTCCAGTATGATGGGTACCTTTATAGAAGGCAGTAGTGTTTCATACAGGCAAGAGTAATAAGATGATGAGGTTTGCAATTAGCATGACAGGTGGCCTATTATCATGAAATGTTACTCTAGTGACTGCTTTGCCAAAAGGCAACATCCGCTCTAATCTTCAGCATAATAGATCAGTGCTGCTGGAAACACTCAATGATATATGCTCTTATTCGGAAGAGAGAAATATGTACATCAACTACAATAACTGAATTAAGGTCATGAACCTGAATAGCTAAATGCTTTAGCAATAAGGCAGATGACTGAATTTTAAAGCACAAAATATTACATTTGATCTTAAATTATCTAACACAAAAGCAGAAATATTACTCGCTTGTAAATTCCACATGTTTATAGGGTTATGAAGCAGTTTGGAACACTACCAACTTACCTGTCTATTGGGCATTTGTTTTGATCTCTCATGGATATCACATGCATATTCATGAATATCACAAAGCTCTCACATGCATATTCAGAAATATTACAAAGCTGTCACATGGCTGTCAGTCACATGGCCTTGACTGCCCTACCCACCAATCTATTGTTGCATCCTCCGACAATGAAATAAGCGTCAACATAGAAAGAGTTTCAAGAATTTAATAGGGCACTTGCGCAGAAGTCAATAGGTTGACTTGGTCAGGCCTGTCTTCCAGAACAATATAAACATGGTGAGAATACTGAAATGACCAGGTGAACCAGGTGTGTGTATTGTATTCTCTGCATGCTTCCAAACTAAAGTCAATTCAACATAATCTGCTTTCCATGGAAGGACCTTATTAAAGTCTAACCCACAACTTCTTTAATGCAAAGTCCGCTCGTCATGCTCCTGCCAGGGCCTGGGCTCAGCAAATTATGCACTGATCGCACATGATTGAGCCACTCAGCATTGGCGATTGTTGTCAAGGTACACTGGCACTCAACATGTGCCAGGGTGTGGTATGTTAACAGAACGCACTGCACGCTTAAAATAGGTTTATATTGTAAAAGGATAGGAGGGACTCATACTTTTCAGGGAAAGGTCTATGTTTTACCAATGATCTAGTCTTGCATTGACATAAAACACATAGGATCTGGATTGGGAGGTGTGCATTGATGCAGATCTCAACTCCCTTGTCGTTCAAACACTGATCACATGCTGATCACATGCTGATCACATGCACAAAGATTAAGTTAGCTACCTACCCCACACACAGTGATGACTGGGTCCTGTGCAAGATTTCTTGCAAGAAACGAAGAGCTGCGATTCGGTGGTTATGTGAACACCAACAACCTCATTCTAAACAAAACCAGAAAAAATATAACATGTTAAACAAAGTTTCACATTTCATACTTTTTATGTCTATTTCTTTTTAAGGCCATTTTTTTTTGGGCAACATAAGTCAGCCAAAAGAAAAGGGTAGAAAAGAGACAAGGTTGTGCCAACAAAGTTTGCACAGCAATGGTTGTGGGCATATCGACCTTCTGCATACCCTAATTTGGTCACTGGGCTTTGGGAATTTTGGGCCCCAAATTGAAGCAATATTTTGACTTAAAAATACACCCATCTTGTCCAGCTGTATTATTTTAAAATAATTCTGTAGTGTAGGATTTATGGAATGTAAAAAAAACTACTCCAAAAATAGTGCAGTTTTTGTACAATAACATCATAATTCCCCTCATACCTAGCATGTTTCTTGGTGCACATATTAAAGCACATACACTTCAGTATATGTTGTCTTTGAATTTTGACACCAATCTTAGGAAAGCAATGTGCGGGTGGAATGGACGTGAAGGTGGGTAAGGGAACTCCCATGTCAGTTATGCCAAAATAATTATAAAGTAGATTTTTTCACTGATTTTGTTTAGAATTGTACAAACTACTGCTGTAAGACAAGATGTATATCAAGGGTTTATGGCAGGATGTCCCATCTAACCATAGCTGCCATTTGTCAGTTGTGTTCTTATTAAGTATTTTACCTGCCAATCTAACACCTGGCAAATATTGCAGAGGGGGCCTTTTTTGCCCTAAACCTTTGATAGTTATTTATGTCTAAATAATGGTATAACTGCAGAATTCCTTCAACGGTCTGCCTTTAAAACAAAACAACAACAATCAACAAACAAGTAAAGTACTGATAAAATATGCAAGAAAAGATATCACTACTGGTTACAACATTCACTTCACAAAAGATTGACAAATTTAACATCACAAAAGATGAGTGACATCATTATTATGACTACAGTTATAATACAAACTTCCACTAAACCCATTAATTTTGGGGGGACTGAACTCAAGGGTTTGAGTTGGAAAAGTCCTGTCGCCAGATCCAAGGGAAATGGACGTCCTATTTCCTTGACATTAATCCTGAAATATTTGTTTTACTTATTTATTTTTTTTACTTTTTTTATTTATATAATTTAAAAAACACGTGAAAAATGCTAAAAATTGGCAAGATTCACCAAAATACACATGCAAAAATGACCCACTTTTTAAGTACCCTTATGGAGGAAGAAGTGAGAAAGGAGAAAATACCAAAAGACAGAAAATGAGGGGGCTTTTAAAATCAGTGATTTATACAATCAATTGTGCATATTAAGTTGTGTTTTTCGTTGTTTTGTGTTTTGGTTTTCTTTCATGATTTTTGTGGGGTAAGTGAACGGATGTGTAAAACAAAATCAGAATTCATATTATTCGAGGTCGGTGGTAAGGTCAAATCTATATTGCAAGCAATCGGAAAACTGATATGTAACATGTTTCAGCTCTGACTTCAGGAGCATAGCAAGTTTAACTTGACTATCACTGAGGTAAAGGGATTGGACCAAGTCCCTGTGGGCAGTCAATACTTGATACCAAGCTTAGGGTATTCCTTGCATACCTGAAAATATACAAGTATTTAAGAATGCTTCTAGAGCTAAAAACACTATCAATCAAGTTACTGTATAAGGTAGTATTTTTTGGTTTGTTGGAACTCCTCACATTTTCAGTTTTTGAAATGTAGAGTGTTGTTCTGTCCAGAATCTCTGTCAGGTATAATATGACTCTATTACATACAAAAAATTGTCGTCTTTTCAACATTTCAATTGAATGCTCATTCATAAAATTGGTGAAAATAAAAACCTCATAAAAATAAGGTGCACATACAATGAAAAACAATTACATCAACAAGGGTTACCGAATACTTGATATAAAAGAACTTTAATGGAAACATTGCAAACCAAAATATGAAAGGGGAAAACTTTATGAAGACCCATGTGAATATAAACCAACCAGAGGGGATGCCGAAAATGAGGCAGAGACAAAAATGCAGGCTCCCTGCTCTGAGGAAAATTATTAAAATGGACGAAAATAATGCTAGGTCAGAGTTGTTTTAAAGTTTCCTGAAATCCCCCCAAACCTGCTCCTATAAAGAAGAAATCTTCACCCTTGCCAATTAATATATTTTACAAAGGGCTTTAAAAATGATAGGGAAAAAAGTAAATTTCTATTATAAGTTGCAAGAAAACGTACTCCATTTCAAACAAAACTTGTTTACTTTCATCAAAAAACTGGCTCAAAAATGGAACAATGGTTAGGCATCCATACAGTGTGGTTGACTCATGGGTGAGTGTACTAAATGAGTGCAATTATTTATGGGTGTGGTCGGTACAGGTGCAGCTAGAACTGTATTAGTTAAGGTCACTTGTGCAAAGTACGCCAAGTACTCACAAAAATACACGCCACCGAAACAAAAAATTATTACTAAAATAGTTGCTTGCTCACTAATTACTGGAATTTTTAAGTAGTAAAAATGAAAATATTGAGGATATGAAGCGATGTGTATAAAGATTAACACTTAGGAGATGTTGGGATGATATAATTTCCCTTAATTTACACCTGATTGGTTGTAGTACACCATTGACCTAAGTTTCCTAGGATTATACGACAGAAGAATGTTAAAAATGAGTTTAAAATCGCATTTTGAAATTGCCTGCAAACTATAATTTTCAGGTGTTTTGAATTGATACAAATTAAATTGCTTTAATTTTCCACATATAACGCTTTTTTTTAAAACAGGACTTAATGACTGTATTACTGACTGTTTGTAACAGAGTAATGCACTTCATTTGGATGTACACAAAATGACAAATAAAATTGGAAACAAAAAATCTCAAGAACCAAAATAATTATAATTGAAACACAGGTAAACAGTTCTCACAAGTTGGGTGACCCAAAAGATGACCTCGTCATCCCCTCTCACCCACCCCCCCCCCCTTCACCTAGCCAAAATTGAGGATTTGTTATCAGAGAAAGTTCATGTTTTTTCTCATTACCCCAGAATAATTTACGGGCTGAGAAAGGTTTTCTTTTTCTTACTATGAACAAAAACATCCCCAATGTGGTTGCCCACACTCCTTAAAACACACCGTCCTATGGGTCAATTAGTATAATCTGTGCTTCCACTATCCAAACAAGCTGTCCGATTGACTACCAAATTTGTAACCAGGTGTTTTGCCAATATGATTCCACATGAGTGAAAACATCATTGGAAAATTATGGGGGGGGAGAGATGTACTACTGAATCAATAACTGTCTGAAAAGATGAGTGTGAAGCAATTTGTGGACCTCTTGGTATATGCAATACAATAGCATGCCGGTGGGGGGGGGGGGGGGGGGGGGGGGGGGGGGGGGGAGGGGGCTTTTGCAGATATGAGATGCACTACTGAACTCTATACAATGGATTGGCTGCAGTCAACCATAAACTCTATGAATAAGATGAAGTGAAGCAATTTGTGGACATCCTGGTATACGGCAATTACAATAGCATTCCAGAGCACCTTGTTTAACAGAAGTTGCATCTCTGGTGCCTGTTTTAGGAGCATGCCATCCAGCGCGGAACTTTAAAGACAATGAGTCTGTGAAATTTGCTTGATTTTGTTTTGTCGCTATCCACACGTTTTCAATGGGAAAAATTTTTTGTAAATGACCAGCTCGTAACCTCCTGCTTGGGCTCTTGGGATTCCCAACATGGCTGGTCAGTGGCTTCAATATGGAAGCTCAGGCGCACCATCATTGTATAGATGGTTGGAATGTGACGTCAACGCCGGCAACGAACAAAGCCTGACCCGGCAGTAGCGTGAGCACCTGCAGGGCTTGTGCTTTAAATTTGCGCTTCAATCGGGCGTGGTAAGGATACTGAATGCTGTGTAAATATATTTTTGGGGCATATTCTTCCCACCTTCAACATGTCATTAGGACAGGTGCTAACATGTGTTTGTAAACATTTATGTCACCTTAATCTATAGAGATCAGTTAATGCCACCTTTAACAAATCCAATAACACTGTTTTTGTCAGGGTTTATACAGAAATATATCGCCCTTGTCTTCGGAACATTATTTAAAAAAAATATTAACTTTGAAAGTTCTCCGGTTTACATTTGACACTTACTATCTCCAACTTGTACCCAACAAGATCTTGACAGAACATGGAAGTCTTGATTAAACCATCCAGTCCACGACACAATGTATGCTAATAGAATTTTACATTTTCCCCCTCATAGATGGATAATCATAGTCCAAAGGAACCATCAATTGAATATCATAGATACTTATGGGACAATTTATAAGCTATTAAAATCTTGCGAAAAAATGGTTGGCTCCAGGCCACTTAAATATTGCTCTTGCTCCTTCAAACAGAACCAACACACACTAATAGTAGACTACACTGAGCCTTGTTTAACCCCATGCTAGAGTGAAATCCCACCCCAAAGTTTTGGAAAGAATTAAATTTTGACAATTCAAAAATTGTTTTATTTTCCCATGCAGGGTGCTTGAAGACAAAATAAAGGGACTGAAATGAAATGATAGGCGTGATCTCTGGAATCCACGTAAACACAGTTCTCTGTGGTCCTGTGGTAAATCTCACGCCTACATAGCGAGAGGACGAGAGGTCCGAGTTCAAGACCGTGTATTTTTGGTCATTAAATGCGAATTTGGGTTTGCCACGCGCAAATGCATTGTGAGATTCAAGATTTGCCAAAAATAGGCAAAGATCCACTTACGGTTATAGCGTCCTATGATACGTGTTGTTCAGGTGTGTACACGAAGAATATACTAATCAGAGTCGGCGATTTTCAATACATAAAGAGATAAAGGAGTCTTACAGTAATTTTTTTCATAAATTTCAGTATTTAATCAAGATTTTGATGTATTCCAACGAATCCAGTGATTTTTATCGCATGAAAAATATGTTGATATTACGGCGAGCAATGTACATCCGAATGTGGTTGTTGTGGGTCTGCTCAATTCGGCACCATTGTACTGTGGTCATTATGCGTTGTTTCCACCATGAACGATATTATTATTGAGTAGTCAACAGGTACGTACATTGTCACGTAGCGGAAACTTAAATAAATAAACCAACATAATTTTTAAAGAACTTAGCTATAGCTTGACTTTTTAAATTATAATTGAAACATTTAGTTCAAAATTGCAACAACCTATTAAATAATTAGAATTTGAGAAACGTATGCTCAAACATCAGTGAAACGTGAACACGAATGATCAAACATCAATGAACAATGTAAATTAATTTAAGTATCATTATGATTAATATTTAAGAGGTGTCAATAAATTTGTAAGATGCCACTAGGTGTGTCGTGGTAGGTCTAATACAACAATGTTTTGACGTATGGGAGCATGTTCAGGAGCAGCCCTGCCCTGGCCTCGTTCCAATAGCATTACAAGTTTATGTAGCAAATTTTGTCGACAAAACTCTATCCCCAAGGGGGCCCCAGGCCAGGTTAGCTACGATGCTAGGATGATAGGGCCGTGAACCATTAAAAATCGCATACGAAAAAGACATTGCCCAACTAGTAGCACAAGAGGGTGCATGTACACTGATTTAAACAAACCTTAATTTGGAAAGCTCGTTGCCAGGATTAATTTTGACAGAAAAAAAAATAGTGGAAAAAAGTATAAAAGTGAAATATTGACGTTCTGGAGGAAATTTGGTCAATGAGAGGGAAAAAATAATTTTGGCTTGCAGGGAAACTTGACATTTTTTTCCAAGCCAGCAAAAAGGTATACATAAACCTCAAAAAAGAATATTTAGCCGCATCTTACGTAACATCGTATATCACTTTCACCATTCACTGGTTATTGACGAAAGATTATTTTGATGAAACGTTGGCGCAGACCTAGGTACCCCAACCGCAACCAACCGCGTACCGCCATTGCTTTAATTGATCGGCAAACACTACGTACTGTCCCTATAGCCTGCAATGATTAACCCCTATAACCATGACATGGTTAAGAGACGTAGGTAAAAAAGCGCTGGCCCATGTTGGTGTACTAAATATCTTATTACTACCTAGTATGGTTGGCCTATAACCTCAGTTTACCAAAGGTGAAATTACTACTTTTTCTTAGATTTTTGTCCATTTCACATTCTGTGATTCCGGTTAGTTTACACCAGTGCATATGCATTGGCTGCTCCAGAACTCAAGAGCTCTGCCGATTGTTTCATTTTGACACTTTATTTTCCAGACTTCGTGCTGAATTTATCTGTAATAAACTGATCTTTAAAAGGGAGAAGTAATTATTTAACTAAGTGGTGTTTTTTGTTAGCACAAATTGCTTTCTAATTTGTTTTTGTTTACTTCTGCGTGAATCAGCTCTGCATTCCGCGCCACACAGCTGATCGCCGACACGTAAAAACGGAAGTGGATTTTTGCCTTTCGCAAATGCTTGGACCCACATGCATTGCACTGCCACCAAATTTGGTGTATTCAATGCTCGCCCGTTGTGTTCTCGGAAGTTTCTAAGATAATATTTGTCAAAAAAACAAGCTTCAGAATTTGATGACCCAATCTAAGCAAATCACATGTCCAATTTTCCTTTTTTTTATTTACGCACCTTGAGAAATCATTGTCGTTGTATTTCACAACATTTTGAACTTATACAAATTTGTGCAAAATGTTACAGCTACCAATCAGCACATTTAGTAGAATAAACTTTGGCATGGTAACACCATGGTAACACAAAAGAACTATCACTGTGAGCACCAAAGCTTGCAGGCTATGAAAGGTCTGTTTTATTTGCCAAGATAGTATGAATTCAAGGCCATGTCCGCAAAACCTCCCATAGCCTCTGTTTGATATTTCTGTCCATTTACTTGCAAATTACAAATTTCTTCTAGAGTAGATTAAATTTGCATTCAATAAGAATTAGGCACCCATACTACACTTAATCCAACTGTTTCAGAATGAATAAAAATCTTCAACATTGCCTTAGAAGTCGGGGGGGGGGGGGGGGCGAGGCCTGTGGATTCACAATGCCCCTTTAAGGATGTCCATCGTGACCCTTTCACACATACCCTGATGAACAAAAATTTCAATTTTGGGCGACTCGTACTCACCAGGTTTGGAGTTAAATAGTCTTGTTTCATGTTTAAGACTGGTACCATTGGTAAATTCGCTAGAATTCAGTTAAAATCCAAGAGTTTGGTGCGCTCTGTTCTTTAAGAGAACGTATCACTTTGAGTGAGAGGTCAGGAAAGTCTAAATACCAGTTTATTCATTTGGAATCATGCAAAAAGCCTTTAAATAAACTGAGATTTGAGATTCGATAAAAACTTCCCACCGCCATTCACTGTAACAGCTAGCTCTATACCATTGGTGGTCCACTATTATACTACATCCCGCTAGGATATTACCATCACTCACACCAGGATTAGGAATTTTTAAAAGACCCACCGTGGTTTGATCCATTTTGTACCAATCGCGTGGGTCTAGGTTTGCAAAAAACATTCAGAGCCCAACAAATGGACCTGATGCGTAGTGATTTGGAGTGTAAACTTCACATATCCAGCCACATCACCATTTCCTGTAACTTAAAGGTCACTGAATTCTAAATCAGTGTTTTAAGAATTCAAAACTTAATGCACAGGGTGGGGAGGGATACAGTTCCACTATGTTTTAGAAAACAAAAATTTGATAAGGTAAATCCATTAGAATTAAGACAATGGACTTCCATTGCCTCAGATTGGCACTCCCAAGTAATTGAACTGTGAGGGCTTGGATGGGATTCAATACAAACATTCCCTGAAAGAAACAGATCTACATTTTCAATTGGAGACTTATTATGCTTATTTGAAGACACAAATAATGACATTTTTAACTTTTTCTTCACATTTTTGCAACAAATTGACTCTCATAAATTTTATATTATTAAAGAAATTGGAAAAAGTGAGGCACCTTTGGGAACCATGGTTCTGAGAAGAATTTTTGCTATTTGGAGGGAAATTCAGGTTGCTTGCAGGCATTTTTGATTTGAAATAAAAAAAATATTATATAGAGGCCAAGAAACGGGCCAGCAACCGAATTAAATAAAGAGGAAAAAATACCGGTCTTGAACCCAGTCCTCTCACTATCTAAGACATGAGATTTACCACTGGGCCCAGAGCACTCTATTTATGTGGATACCAGAGAAACGAGCCACTAATGCATTTCAGTCTTTAACTTCATTCTATATTTCATAGTATTTATACATAGTTTAATTCCACTAGGAGGTCACCCAGCCTTCCGATATCTTGCTATTCTTGCCCAACTGGATATGACCTTTGACCTGTGTGTTACCTGTTGAACCTCAATTTGTTCTTTGCTCAGGGCCGGCTGTCTTTTTTTACCAGGCAGGGGCGGCACCAGGTAAAATCATAGGAGGCTAAACATCATGGGGGGCGAAACGTACTAAATGACTCATTTTTGGGTAAACCCCGAATTGTTGCGCAATTTATTGCGTAAAACCCCTGTTTTTCCTAAATTTTAACTCCTCAGGGTGGCCGCCACCCCCCTGGCACCTCCCCTGGCCTTTTTTGCCCAAATTGGGTGCTCATAGGACTGTCCGCCCCTACCTTCATGCCAATAACAGCCCCCATATGTCAAAGGCTGGGCTGTAAAAATGTAAAGTTGTTACAGGCAGATGATAACACTGTCCCTCCAAACAGAGCATTTCTCCTTGCATATTTTCTTTATTTTTGACCTCCAAAATTTCCCTCCAAAGCACCCTCTTTCCCCCCACGAAGCTTCCCCGAATTGCCACTTTTCTCAGGCCTGCCCACCGGCGGGATGGGGGGGGGCTGGGATAGTGTAGTGGTTCTGCTGGTTGTGGTGTTGTTTCAGAAGTCATCTAAGATAGGCATGACAGATTTGGTTTGGGTCAAGATCTCTCACCTTAAAATTGGTATCAAGTTCCCCCAATTTTTTTGTCTTATTCTGACAATTTCTGCACAAGCTTGCCAATATTTTTGCTCTCATTCAAATTAAAGACCAACTCAGAGATTTCTAGGTGAGGACGACCTCATTTTTTTAACAAATCATGTGTTTTGCATATGCATAATGCTTGTCTGCATATTAATCACTGTGTGAAATAGCTAAGCTCAAATCGATGTCTTTCATATAGAAAATCACAACTTTGTAACAAAATTCTGGATCTGGAATTTTTGCTATACACAGTAACCGATGGTACTGACAGCTATATGTAACATGAAAATGAAAAATCTGTTTCACCTCAAACTTTGGGATTGAGCCATTTAGGTAACTATCTTTAGTTCCAGTTGACTATTTTTAATTAAAGGCACTATCAGTGATTTGCTAAATCAGAAAACCGAAAAAAAATATCAAAAATCAGATTTTTGCATTTTTGAAACAAGTATAGGTATCCTAACATGCCCTGCAAGTGCTAAGTCAAGAAGCAGTCAAATCCGTACCGACAATTACTACAACAGGTAATTGAATGGGGATTCATATCTCTGAGCATTGCTGTTTTCTTCCTTTTCTGTCAATTTTTCAGTTGGAAAATATACCTAATGGGAGTCCTACCGACTTATTCTTAACTTTTAAAGCTATTCCTACAAATTTTAAATATTTTTTTTTATCTTTCAGTAAAATCACTGATAGTGTCTTTAATACTCAAATATTATATTTCAAAATCTCTGAGTCGACCTTTAATAAATTTACAAAACCACAGAAAGAATACGGACAGGTAACAAGACATGAAGTTATTATTGTTCATGTCAACTAAACACTTCCTATTCTATATCCATGAATCCTAGCTGTTATAACAGCGGTAGATTGCTGAGCTGGCCTAGCTAGCTCACAACATGGCTTATCTCACCTAGCCCATTGGCTTGGGTGGCAACTTTTACACGCGCTTATCTGCATTGGATTCGACAACATTTCGGATACATACAATCATAGTTTGCACGCAACGGTCCACTTGAATCAAATGTGAATGCCAAATTTTGCCAGCACTTTTTCAATTAGATCTAAATTGCCGCCTTTTAGCGCCTGGTTTGGAAGAATACAGCCACCATTAAGGCACCAGCAATCCTATACATACCTGATGAAGGTCCCTCACCAAGACCACACGCCCAACACCCCCGTACTATAGGCTAAAGCCCAATGACTAAGGGCCTTTTTAATGAAAAATAACATAACTGCGTTCGTGAAGTTCATTCTGATCACACGTAGGCACAATTTCCGCAGTTCGGGTTCGTAATTTCTGCACATTCACCAGTTTACATAGACATTGATAGCATTTCTGAAAATGTTACCAGTACCCAAAACTTTGCCAGCACATAGAAGAGACAAAACAATAAACATTACTATGCAGTAGGTGCTTATAGGGGTCAGTTGTCGGAGGGGGCAAATTAATGGTTTTGAGGTAGATTTTCCTGGTTGGAGGTGAAAATTTCCACGTGCATGAGCAAGCAAAAAAAGGGCTGATTTTTCATGGTTTGCAAGCATTTTCTTCCCGGTCGAAGTTGTGCGGGGGAAGACCTATACTTTGCACATGTCCTTTGGATTCCTAACAAATTTCAGGGAGATGCTGAGAGTCATGAGGGGGGATTGCAACATAAAGGGGACAACCAAAATCCCCCCTGCTTGTTCTGATCTGGCAAAAAAGCGTTTGACACATGACTAGAAACCTACTCCTATATCCAAAATAATAAAGCAACTTTTTTTCCAATTCAAAAAATAACAAAGGAGAGACATAAAGTTCTGAAAGGAGATATCCACCCATTGAATTCACTAGATATCATTTGGGAACATCAATTCTCCAATTTCAAATTGTTTCAGATCTGCATGTTTGGTGCTATGAGCAAAATGCTTAATTGTCAACAATGTGGACCAATAAGAAGCCACTGTGCATTATACAACATTTTTACAGGCAATCACAGTTACTTCACCAAGTTTGAAAATCGTGCACTTATTGTGTTGGGTAAAAAATCAACAATAGCAATGTAATAGTGACTATTTTGAAATAACCGCATGAAAAATGCATTCAAAAAATGAAGTCCACACAACGCTAGTCTTAGTAGACAAAGCGCATGCTGTAAGGCATGTAAACAAATGTTAATGTTAAGAAATGATCAAGTTTTTGTTATTATGTTATTACTGGGGTGAAATAAATACACACAATGTGCGAAAGTCCATGGTTTTATGCAGAATAACCATATCCTTACGCATAAAACACATTTGGAACATACCAAGGCACTCGGCTTACAACCATCAAGCATTATTCACATTTTTAAACGAAATTTCTTGGCTCGGACAAAATACATCGTGGACTTCACCTCAGACCCATATATTATTATTTCACAGATTTTTTTACTTGAAGCAAAAGTCAGGCATCACTGGCTTACAACCTCACCCATTATTCACGTTTTTTACTTATGTGGGCATCGGAAACTTGGTTTACACCATCACCACTTATTCTATTATTTTACTTGGCTCGGGGGACTCATCCTTCACCATCACCCCATTATATTCAACGTTTTTGACTTGGCATCGGACTCGGATTCACCGCACCCATTATATTTCATGTTTATTAAACTTGGCTCGGCTCGAGCTTCACCTCAAACCCATTATTCACGTTTTTACTTGGCTCGGACTCTGCTTCACATCACCCATTATTCATGTTTTTACTTGGCTCGGAACTCGGATTCACCTCACCCATTATTCATGTTTTTACTTGGCTCGGACTCGGCTTCACCTCGCCCATTATTCACGTTTTCACTTGGCTCAGACACAATTCTTGCATAAACAAGAACAACTTGCCCTTTATTTCTTAAATACATAAACCTCAATAGTTTGAAAGTGGGGCACAAGTCCTCCTCTAAACTCACCCATCCCAGCCTCGCTCTCAACCATTTCCCCTGCCCTTATTGACTCATATGCCACTGACAACTGTACATGTGTGATTATTACTACAAGAAAGTAGGTACGATTAAGTAACATTAAAATGATCTCACATTATAAGAGTAGGGCAAGCAAATAGAATTTCCTATCACAGATATAGACAGTCACCGTGCATCAAATTCTTTTAGGAATTTCACAAATTTGTTTGTAGCATCATTACCTCGGAAAAATGCTAAAATAGCTCAGAGATTAGGAGGCCCACGTCTCGCATTTCTCAATGGCTTGACTGTCCTAAAACAACGATTCCTAAGCATTTAAACAGTTTTACTTATTGTCTGGTCGCTGAGGGTGTCCCAAACGACGCACAGGTAGTCTTATGTAGTCTCTGACCCGGCTAATAGTGCAGGGATTAGGGAGAAGAGAGAGGAGGGTGAGGTTTTCTATGATGGAATACATTACTTAATCAGGTGTATAATGAGTACACTGACCCATAATTGATTTCTAGAGAGATTCTCCTGTGTGTATCATTAATACCGATTTAGCATTCTGTCGAGCAAAAATTGTGTTTTTTGCATGACCCCATACCAGTATGCATAGAATCTTGAGTAATCACAATGAGATTAAGGCAGGCCCATAGCCATGGAATATAATGGGGATGCAAGTTTTAAATTTGTAAAAAATACAGCAACGACCATAGATCATCCCCCTGGTAAGTGGCAGTTTGGAACACTGACCTTAAAATGAACCTTGGCTTTGGTTATGACCATGCCATCATCCACATATGAAGAAACTCCTTTTGAAAAGTCTTTGGTTTAACGGACGTAAAATTTGTCGAACAGACATGAAAAAACAAAAACCTTACCAAAATGGAAACACACACACTATATTACATACAACATTACATTACATACATACACATACACAACATCACCTCAGATGGACCTTTGACATTGGGCTTATGACCTTTGACATTCATGACATTCAATAAATGCAAGTAGTACTTGTACTATAGAAAAACCATACTTTCCAACAGATATTTTGAAACTAAAGCTTTACGTTTGAAGAGTGGGTGCTCAAAAATCATCTGTTTACACTACAGTCGCTAAAATAATAGTAAACCTATCAAATATTAGACTTGAAGGGGTGGGAGCCGAGGTGGACAGAGTACCTAACGGTAAACATATTGGTAGCAACTGAGTCGCCTCATGGTGAAAGTTTGGTTTCAAAATATCGGCTTTTTTGTTAATAGTACAAATGGTGACTTACTTAGTAGTATAAACCATACAACTCTGCAGAATCTCAAAAAACCGTACGACAAGCCAAACGCTTCAGCACCGGATCAATTACTACCGTGTCTATTTCAAGCAAACTACAGTCTATCGGGGTTGGGTTTATTATCCACTAAACTTGAAAAGTTGGCACAAAAATTTACTATGTAAAAATGGAGACTGAACTTATTATAAACCACAAGACATGCATTAATTACAGCTACAAGCAATTATAAATTAATATGACATTAAATTGACCCACTTCCAATCTAGCTGTTTTTCATCTCAAGGGACAGCTCAATCACAACAGTCTTTGACATTATTACGTAACCTGACATGGTTTGTTTTCTTCCCACTATCCTCAAAGTTCATCACGCACTTCAGATATCTATACATCAAATTTACAAATTTTTCACTATCCAAATACCCCAATGGTTTATTGTGGCAATGGGAATGGTTATTAAATCGAACGGTATTACCTTAGACTCCAGACATGGTGGCAGTGGATTAGGGACCGCCCATGCTAAGCTGCAGAAACTATTGTTATGAGCTCCCTATTTCCTTACAACACAAAACCGAATGTAGAAAAAGGTAACACCGATTAAGCTGCTGGCTTTACACACTTTTTAAATTGGAGGGGACATTTTTACATGATTTGTTTTCATTACGTATAGTACAGCAAAAACCGAATTACACGTTTTTGGGGATATTAACGATCACTGTTCACCAATTCGGTCTGAGGTTAGCTTGAGCAGAATATGGGAGCAGCTTGCCTAACTCTGGAATTGTTATGATGTCTTAGTTAATAAAATATCCGGGTCAGTTTTAATCTTAAAGCCCCATGATATAATAGCCGTCGCAGCGTGCGACTGTTAAATTGCTAGTGATAAAACGTTCATAGGGTTGTATCCAATTGGCTCTTCCAGCGTCAATGAGCACTTGTAGCGTTGGATGATTGGTTGATTGAGTTGATTGAAGTCGACTGGCTTGCGTCGAGGGGTCGCTTAGACATGCTTAGCAACTATTATCGAGATATCGAACACCCACACCCCCCCCCCCCCCCCACCCCCCCACCCACCCCCCCAACCCAAACCCCTCCCCCCCCCACCACCCCCACCCCCCACCCACACCCCACACCCCCCCCCCCCCCCCCCCCCCCCCCACCCCCCACCCCCCCCCCCAGTCGCTTTTTCCCAATTTTAAGCGGGACAGAATAGTTGATTGTCATTAAAAAAAAATGCTACGTCCTCATGATGCTTAGTATATCAGCGGACCTTGTACAAGGCTCAGGACTTATCACGGGGTCAGCCCAAATTGTCTGTCAAGTGACGTCCTAATGCAGAAAGTATCCCTCATTGCTTGAAACTCATCGAAAACATTAACCTATAGGCCTGAATTTCGGTAAGGGTTCAAACATGAGGTAAACTATCTGCAAAAGAACACATACATAGATCCTTGGCAAATTACTATTGCATTTGCAACTTATTTGCTAAAAACAGGAATACCATAGGAAAGCAAAAGAAACAAACAACAAACAACTATCACAAACCATCCCAAAAAACACCACTTAAGCAAACAAAATATCAAATTATCACCACTTCAAGTAAATAATGGAGTTCATTGCAAACTTGTTTTACAGTGAATTCCAACTTGAGGAGAGAGAGAGAGGTTTGTCAGCAATTGAATTAACCACTCAGCCAAACAATTGTTACAGCACGTTGTATTTACGCCATATGTACTGACCAAGCTGTCATCATTACTATTTGTTACCCATTCAGTGCTTTCTTTCCAACATTTTGTTGTACAGTAGTCCTTTTTTTATTTTCTACTCTTTTGCACACTTTCTCATGAGGAAAAACAATCATTTGCATTCAGCACAAGAGCAATAGGAGACCAGGCGAGAGGCAGATTCGTCAGGGAGCCCATATATCCAATATCGGATAAAAGCCCAATTCTCATTGTAACATTATTCCCAGGCGGCAATTTTGTCCCATTGAAAAATGTGTTCCGACTGATCTGCAGTCGACTGTTAGGATAGGATATAAGAATAGGCATGTGTTTTCCTCCTAGAGGCAAATTTCACATGACATATAACCCACTTGTGTTACATGCACTGACCTCATAGATCTTTAGGGACTATGACAGTCCTTAAAAAATGTTTTTCACTCCAAGATTCACAAAATTGAAAGGCAGTATATTGGATTTGGTCGGAAACTCTTTCTGAAAATTTCGAACTGATTAGGAATTTGTCACAATTCTTAGGTGACTTTTATTCAGGACTTTTTGTCTATTTTGGAAATACCACAACGTTTAATATGCACACAAAACGGGGAATGAAAAAGTTCAAATGCACTCAGAGGAGCATATTTCTCCCCTCCGTCCGTAAAAGATTTACCTGGTAGTTCATTCAGTGGTCCTGGGTGGTGTTGTAAAGTGATTAAAAATGTATTCTAGAAACTGGACCAGATGTGTTTTAATATCAACTGTAAAATTGGGAAGACTACAAAACAATTGCAAGGATCCCATACACTCTTTCAACAAATATTTGACAAGGCATTTAAAGGTAGCGGAAATATCAGCTGCTGCTTTACAGAAATAAAGTGTACATAGGTCATTAAAATGTGACTGATTGACTTAAATGTTTCACGGACTTTGGGTTAGCGACAATCAGCATACCACACATCACTTTACCTGTACATCCTCTGTCATGTCCCCCGTGCTTCTGTGACTTTGTAAGGTAGTTTACTATGTTGTTTGTTTGGGCTTTTTCTACAAGGAGGGGTCAAAGGTTAAGGGTCAAAGGTTAAGGGTGAAGGATTAAGGGTCAAAGTTTAGGAGTCAAGGTTATTTCCAGATGTTCATGGGATGGAAAAAGGGGGAAACAAAACAAAATTTTGTTAGTAAAGCTGCTGTGACAGAATTAGAAGGTGGACGTTAGTAATTTGTACAAAAGAAATGAACCAATTTGACACACAATATTACTTTTAAAAATCAAAACTGAAAGTTAACAGTTTGACTAATCATAATTAATAATCAACAAACCTAACTCAGCAAGTCTCAATTATTACTAAGTACTATCACAAACTCAAACTTCTAACAGGGCTAAATGCTTTTATGGTTCTCAAACTTTTAAGTCCTAAGGACATTTTGCCAGTTTTCTCAGGTTAATTCTCAAACTTGTGTTTAATGTTAATTTTGTGTTGTTACAACAGCACACAGCAGACGCATGCTATGTGGGTAAATCATGACCCTAAAACAACACCCTACCTCAGTCCGAGTGACGACTCCAAAATTAGCCGCTTTCCACTAGAAATTGTAAAAACAGGACCAGAAACAATCAGGCACAACTTAGAAATACACATATGCAATCATGGACCCAAAAGAAGGTGGTATGATTTCACAGACCAGACTTGGTCAACAGCTGGTGGAAGTTGGGGTGGTCACTAATTCTTTTTGTCAATTTTCAGGTCATGTTAACATTATAAGTTTTCTTCCCACACAAGTTTGATTTTGTTTTAGATTTGATGGATAGGTTACAGAGTTTTGCTGCATCATATATTGTTGTGTGAATGCAATCTGAGGTCGTAAGTGCAATAGCTGCCATTTGTCTGGAATTCCCATCAAACATACCATTAAACCAAACCTTAGGTCATTGGCTCTTGAAATGGTTCTTCAGGCGACAGTGTCACCTGAAGAACCATTTCAAGAGCCACTGACTCAAGGGACGATAAATTGAGTTATTGTAATACATGGCAGCACACAGATGTATCTCACGGCAGCTATTGCACTTATGACCATGATGATTAACAACTGCATTCTCTTCCCAGAATGCACTGTCAAACCTTCACTCATCTAAGGCAAAAAAAAATTGTTTCCAATTGGTACTTGTAACAATTAAAGGTCCATGGCCCAATCGCTAATAGCCTCGTCCCCAGAAGCCCCAGATTTTACCGGAAGTGGTCAACATTTTGGTATCAGAAGAAAGCTATTATTTTTCTCATTTACCCTGTGAAATCTGAGAGCCAAAGGATGTTTGGTTTTGAAGTTATGAGCGAAAATATGCGACATTTTGGTCGACCAATATTAATTTTACACAGTACTCTATGGGGCTTATAAAATCACGTTTTTCGCTTTCGCATCAAAACAGATTGAAATATCGGCGCGAAACTTTACAGATGGGGTTTTGGAGTGAAGGCCAGTCTATCAAGATGAAAAGTCCATATCCTCAAATTGGGCCATCCCCCTTTAAATGTGAAATGATTGGTTTGCATAATCTGACAATGACTCAAATGTCTTCACCAAAAATCTGTCCAACCTTTTCCAGCCAAATGCACATCTATATTATTAAAGTGTATTTTACAATCCAAACCAACCGAAAAGACATTTTTCCCTCCAGATTAAAAAATAACCAACCAACCGATTTTATTTGTTTTAGCCTGTTACACCAACCAATCAAGATTTTGTTAAAGGCCTAATTGAGGTTTTAGTATGATGAAATTGAATTTGATTTTGAGTTTGTCTTGACTATTATACTATCTAAACACTATGTCACATATTGTTAGCAAGATGTGATATGACTAAGCTGTTCTGCAAAAGATTAATTTGTGACTAATTATCCGCTGTTGTTATGACTTAATGTGGCCTCAAAATATAAATCTCATACAATACTAAAAGTCTGCAGGAGACTTGCTCAATTCCTCCAGCAAATTTATATTTTAAAAAAGTGCAATTTTGGCCCAACAACAGATTCTATGTAAAACCAAAAACTTGTTTGAAATCACTCAATTCTAATAGACTACCCAGCAAACAAAAACATTTTTGCCGCTAAATGTTGGGGAAAAATGTCCTTTCATCATATGCACTATGAAGTTACAATGAAATTTCAATCCCTACGTTTGTCCTTGGTATTGTGTTTTATTCCATTTATTATAAACAAAGCGTAGAATGTTAATGTATGTTAACTTACTTTCAAGATTTTGTATGACAGACTGGCTGTAACAAGATCTACTATAGTCAGCCCATCATACAACTCATTGTATCCGTATGAATATGGAAAATTTGTTATTGTTATTATTAATATTATTGTTGTTATTATTATCATCATCATCCTTGAATAATAACAATTATCATCCCAATGTCATTTTTCTTAACATTGATTACTTTGTGACTATGAAAGAAGTGTGCATGTTAGTAAGAGTTGTCCAGGGTGTGGACCCTGATTAAGGCATGGGATTCGAGGTCACAAATGACTAACAGAAAAGTCCGACACTCGTCCTGCATGATGATGCCACTGTTATGTTTAGTATTTGTAACACACCCCCGCCTGTCAAATTAATTTAGAAATACAAATTTCATTTGAAGAAAAGTCACTCCCTAAACATTTTGAAATCGCAATCACAAACCCATGTAATATTTACATATTCTTCTTCATAATTTTCTGAACATGAACAGGAATCATAATTTGACTTACATTCTCAGAAAAAAATGATACCATTAGATTGTGATTCAGTAGAATTGCAGTAGTTATTTTTTCAGTTAAAATATATTTATAAATCTTTGAAAATTGTAACAAAGCTTGTATTTTTCTAGAATCCTGACAGGTTGGCATTTCAATTAGAGCTTGGTAACACCAAGACAGGCCTCCATGCTTTGTGTACCAATATTGAATAGATTTACTGCAACACACACATACTGCTTATTGAAGTCACTTTGGTCACAACGCCCCGTGTCCCCTTCTAAGACACGTGTCGCGTCAATTAGTAGTAGTAGTATTGAAGTCAGGTAGAGAACTCCTAAAAGGGGCCACCGTTTCTAGATGGCAATACATGCTACAATAATTTAAAACTACCAGTCAAGATGTAAATTAAATAGGCATATTACTTTACACAAATTCATGTTATCATTGGATTAGAGGGAAAATCAATCATCTTCACCCCTGATGAGATGGCCAAAATTAAGGTTGGTTTATTTGCATCTGATAGAAATGTGCAGACTTGCTTTTAGTGAGCCAAAAAAATTAAAGCAATGATAAATTATGACAAACCAACAATTTCTCTGAATTGGGTCTTTGACAGAAATGTTTAACAGTCAATTTTGGTTTCAAGTCTGAAAGAACCATTAAAAACTAGGTAACTTGATGAAAAATTAACCATTTTATCAGTTGTCAATTATGCAATCAATAAAACAATCAAAACTCTATTACCTAGGAACAGTTTTCTGTACAGCCATGATAAATAAAAACAGAAATATCAAATTTTAGTAACAAAGAGTCATTTTTTTCAAGAAATAAAACAATCACAGCTAAGGCACTCAAAATAAGATAAGAACTTAGAAACAAATATAATGTCACAAATCAAATTTCATAACAAATTGAGGAGCTGAGGGTTTCCACAAATAATGAATGGCTTCAATTGGATGGTAAAGGGCCAACGTTTTCAAGTCTTTTCTATGTTTTCTATTCAACAAAATTACACAAAATACATACAAAACATGTCTCACAATTTGGTGTACCTACACATCTTAACAATATCATCCAAGCCACTCACTTTACTATGTAAATTTCTTTTTTGATATAAACACAAGATCAAAGCTACAGCTAGAACTGTAATCATGTGGTGATATGCAATAAATGAAAGCCTTGTAGGCAACATTTCTGAGTCAACAGACAGAATTACAGCACACTTGTATCCATTTAACTCCTGTCCCCAGTCCTTATTCAAGACATTAGTTTTCTACAGGCGAAAATCTTTTTCAAAAGAATTTCAAAGGATTGCAACATGACCTCGCATGCATCAACTCATAAAGCCGAACGTAAATGTGTCACCGATAATGTCCAACCGGGGGATACTTCACGACAAATGAAGCCATATTACTTTTATGTATCTGTTTAATGTTGCCAACGCCTCCAACTGCTATTTTTCATCGGAGAGTGATCGTGCACAATATCAAGTCTCGCCTGGAGGAGGCCAAGTTTATAGCGGAAATTTCAAAAACACTGGCAAGCCAGAAGAAACCCACCAAGAGCTCCCCCAAGCTCCCATCTTGACAAGTAATCTTATCGATAAACTCTTAATTCTATGCGCATCTTTACTTGGACCCCTTAAGACATACCAAGATAACGAAAGACAAGGAGATGTTGCGCTCCTAATCCTTTAAAATAAGATAACATATTCGGCTTGAAGCCTCAGACTCAACCTCACCTAGCGGAGTTCCTTTCTCCTAGCATGTGCCTCTTTCCTTCCTCCTCAAATTACACCAATGTCTTGGGTTTCAACCAATTTGTCTATTTTGTGTCTTATTTCAAATTTTAATCTGAACAGGTTGAGCGGCCAACCCTGTTTGCTCTAATTGAGAATATTTTGAATGGTGATATGAGTATCAGAAAACAAGAAATTTATCATCTCGTCTTGAGTTTGAAGAAAAGTCAAATTACATATTTGTTGTCGGTCTCATGTTTCATACTAATTATTGATTGAACTTGATGGGTAGCTTAATATTACACCTACGACATAAGAGTAGGGTATGAGTGGGGGTGGGGGTAGGGGAAGGGAAGGGAAAAGTCTGCTATTAAACAAATGGCCTAAATACCACCTTACTAAATACTGCATCGTTATCTGTGAACTTCAACTGAAGGCAACATTCCTTTAAAGCACACTGTAATCAGGTTAATTTATGCAAATTAATGCAAATTATTCAGTTAACACTCACCATGTCCTCCATGTCTCCATCGTATGAAGTTGCGGAAGAGCTGCGGTTCCCCTTGAAGGTGCCGGATAATGGCGGTCCCAGTGAGTTCACCATTCCATCTGTATAATAACGACAATAGGGTATCGTCCTCATCGTCCAAATCAGAATCGGACCCAGACATTGGGTTGCTAGGTAGACTAGACTATTCCACAGACTAATTATGGCAATGCAAAGTTTGCACTGATATATAAGTATGCACAGGAGACTGTAGGAATGTATGCTCAATAGCTCTATGTGTGTTTGGGGTACAGACATTTAGTCAACGCTGTTGAGATGTGTGGCTGCAAGCCAAAACTAGACTAATTCTATCACAGAGGGCTCCCTTTGGTTCTCAAGGGGTGATAAACCTTGCAGTGCTGTAATTAAGGCAGCCTACGGCAAGCCTGTATGTGTGTGTGCAATACCAATGCGTGCTAGGAGAGAGTCAGGCTTCATGAGGGTGACGTCATGTATCAGGATGTACACACTTAACAGAGACAAAGTGTACCCCAATTCTGACTGGGATTATCATCTGTAATGGGTTTACTAATCGTTCATTACCGAGAACTCTCTGAAATGTTCACATTTCGTAACACAATTTACATATTTAGAACAAACGTGACGGAAGTTCCAGTGAAACCTTGAAAATATCAACAGTAGCATGTTTGATTTTTGTGTGTGGTTTTTCTTTTATCTATTGTTGGTTTTCTGATGTTCAACTACAAAACAAATACTGTCCTCAACATTATATCTTGGCCAAGTTGGTGGCATACATAAACTTCTTGCATACATAAACTTACAATCAGTTGAACTCTTGTTGAATGTTCAAACAAAATGGACTAGTTTACCCCGATTTCTGTTAGCAGTAACAATACATCAAATCTTTCCATCATCTGAAAAAAGCCTTTTAGTAATTTGACCCTCTTAATACATGCATTTCAAGACAAAAAGGGGGTGAAAATTACAAAGACACCCACAGGGTTACAAAGACCTGATATGGGTCCAGGGGTCAAATAAAATAAGTTCACCCATAATGAGAAAAAGGGATGCAAAATAATGTATTTCTATTCAAAAATGTCTGAAAATTGAGATTTTACAACAAGATGTGCCATTAAAACAAAGCAACAAAATGAAAGAGTTGTTTCTAGCATGATATTTTAAGCCAAGGGTGACCCCCTCCCGGTCCTTATGCTATTGGATGATGATGTCAGTTGCCAAGTGATTTTTTAGATCAGCATTTCAACTTAAAACATATTTAGGGATCAGATTTCCCCTGAGGGTGTATTAAGATCATCCCACAATGCACCAGTTTTGGGAAACCTCAATAAGGCCATGTGATCTCACAAAATCCTATTCTTAACACATAAACACCCTGACTTTTACACTCATTTTTATCCCACAAACCACCGGTACTTAGGTAATTTTTAGCATGATCATAAAATGTCCTGTGGTTCTTTAACTTTTGGGACACTTTTTATACCGAAGTATTGACTTGCGTTTAGTCCAGTACAATATAGGATAGGCACTTGCAATGCATTATGGGATTGGTTCAAAACACCCTCTGAGATTTCCCCAACTTACCAAAGTTATTGTGTATTCCCTGATCATCTCCTACATCGCCAGCAAGGTTTGTCAGTGAGCTAGGCAAAGTTAAAGGCACAGTGAGGGCAACAGTCGGCGCTGTAGAGATGGATCCGGAGCCTCCGTTAGCTTGGCTCTGGGAAGACACAAAACAATAAAACTTAATATCTTAAGTTTGATTGGAGCCTAAATTGCCTTGTGAAGGCAACAAAGTCTAATATTACCTGTCCATGTTACAGGAGAAGATTAACCCTCGTCTACCTGAGCCATTTTATAATTAAATAATTTTGCACCAAAAAGGGGGTTTTAGCAAGGCAGAAAAAACATGAAGTGGGTGGTAACCACCTCCCTTCGGCAGAGGAGGCTAGCAATTCATGCTTAAATGAAAAAGATTTTCTGCTCAAAAAGAATTGTATAATTGAGTAAACATAAAATATTTTGGCTTTTAAACTAAAATATAATATTAAGAGATGTTGCAAACAGTTTAAGACATATCTGTTCATAATTACTTTTTTCCTCCCCAGCATGTTTCAATTTACAACCAACACTGCAACAAGTCATATCTGCAATAATTAGAATAAGCTTAATTACGCCTCAATTGAAGCTTGCACTTGAAAAAAAGATATTACATTAAATTATGCACATTTACCTACTTGTTCACATTCCATAGAAACTCATTTTCACCAAAATGTCAGTTACGACTCTGTTGCACTCGCAAGATGAACAATATTTAATGTTAGTGTCACATGATGGTAACACAGCATAGCACTGATACAAAAAGTTCAGTGTGAGTTGGCATCCAATTTACACAGATCAATATAAACAAGTAATCCTTGCCGATGAAGTTCTTAACAAACTATAGTGGTTATCAGACACCGCAGTAAACACAAAGTTCCTCACAAGTTGAGCTCTACAATCACGTCTCCCAAACCAGCTCCAGGTTAGTTAAACTCTTCTAATAAGCCATTTGCTTTGGGATGAAAGGGGGTGCATACGTATGTAGGCCAATTCATTATGGTAAGCAGACATCTATCACCTCTTCAGGTTCAACTAGTACACATACCCGTACATGTTTCCCCCTTGATAGCAGGCATAGTTATTAGTAGTTCACGCTAGCTCTAAGTCATCAGTGGTGCCAGTGGTGTGAGATTTGCCAATTCCTGAGCCCGATTGAAATGATAAAAACCCACCAAATGGAATTGCTAGGATTTCAATGGTTATTCAACACCCGTAACCATGGCAACACAAATCCAGTCATTACTTATTTCCACATCCTCATCCCTGAGGAAACAGTCCCACATCCTCTGCTCAATCAAGATGTACTGCGGAACTTAACCCAGTGAGGGCAGTGTAGTAATACATCTCTATGTGATCCAATCAAGCATTCATTTATTTTTAATTTAGTTTTAAAATTATAAATGGGTATGTTTAATTTGAGTTTACAAAAACATTAGAATTTGTCATCCGAGTGCAAAAATGTTACATCATAAAATGACTGACCGGTCAAATGCCTACCATGTGAAATGTTTGACCAGAGATTCTGCCATTGGTCCCTCAAGTGAGTGTGTGACCCGAGAAAATCAATTGAAGAATCACTGACTCATGGAATACACATTGACATTAGTCCAGACATCTGTTAAAATAAATCCCTGTGGACTACCACTTTTTACAGTAGCTCCAATTGGCTCATACCTATTATGCATAATATATTCCATCTTATTAACCAATCACAATAGACCTTCTATATATCTGTATGTAGCTTTTCCTACACTCTCTCTGGTTGGCAAATTACACAAACTGGTAGCATCTATGGAGTAAAAGAATCATTTCATGTTCCCATAAACTTTTAAAACTTAACAGTTACCTCAGTTTATGGTAGAGTGTTATCTCAATGCCAAAAATATGGAATAATTAAGTTGAGACACAATCTTTTAAGTTTGATTCATATAATTCTTGTCTCATACAAACACTGCATTTTGAAAATGTACTTTTTGGTAGATATCTACAGAGCTACACTAAAGTGATGTTGGACTCATAAGATGGACCTTGAAAGAAAGGAATTTGATTTGGCTCTCTCTGGAGAATTCAGTAGTAACATAGATGACATATTGTTCTTTCTTAAGAGTCACACACCTACTCATTGCACATCTGTGATTCACCTACACATACTAGTAGAATCCTCAACATTTTGTTTTATTATTATCAAATTCATTGAAGTCGCTGTCCTTGCCATTACTATCTCAAGCAACAACACGAGCAACAAAATCAAAGAAAACTGAGTCGATGATTGTGATGTTATCAAATGGGTTAGCAACATCCCTAGCTATTCTTGTTTTATTGCCTATGTGACATCAGATACAAACTGACAAAGTAGGAGTCACTAAATTGTCAAGTTTTTTTTTAATTTATCATAGTGTAAGAATGATTGCCTAATTAAGGGACAGGTCAAAATGTCTTAATGTGTTTGTGTCTGTATGTTACAAATAGGTGACAAATATCGGAAGGGCTCGCTCGTTTTCCTGTGGTTGGCCATGTCTACACATTTTTAATAGTTGACATTGTCAGGGGATGGTACTTCATTTCCTTGAACTGGCTTGTTGTCTTATTTACTCAAAACATAGGTGACAATATGCAAGGTGGATCTCTAATCTTCTTGTGGTTTCAATGTCTGGTAGTGGTTGTCTTACACACAAAATAGTCACGGGTCAATGTGGGACAAAAGTGCACTAAACGTTTCATGAACTGCTACTGTGTTCTTCTATTAATGTGCATGTCCCATGGTAACACAATTTTACATGTTGCACTGATGTACACTAAAGTGAATCATTTGAACTAACTTTGTGTACATATTCCTTAAAGTTTTCACAAGTACCAAGTGCAGAGTTTCATGTGTAATTTGGCCTTCCTTTGTTGCAGAGATGATGAAGCCCCTTTTGACATGATGATCCTGGATCACAAACGCTATTTCAGTTCACAAGAAAACTTTAACTTGCTCTAGTCATAGTCACGTCATAAGTTCATGCAACAAACGCAGTCTCTTAAGACCAAAGACTAAATCCCACCACTGCCACCATTAGAATGATGACACTCTGCTGTTTCTTAAGGGTTTCAGTTGAAGGTCTCTGCCTTATTTTCTATTATACTGCAATAATGATATATTTCATAAATCACTCCTAT
Source organism: Ophioderma brevispina (assembly GCA_023653785.1). Taxonomy (NCBI): domain Eukaryota; kingdom Metazoa; phylum Echinodermata; class Ophiuroidea; order Amphilepidida; family Ophiodermatidae; genus Ophioderma; species Ophioderma brevispina. Next base: position 35,228 of record JAMKCH010061051.1, read on the forward strand.
CACTACCTACATGTATAATACATAGTGGTAGTGTAGCAACATACAGCTGGCAGCATTCGTAGACTAATCACACCCTATGTTGGCAGCAGTGTAATAGCCACATGCCAATGGTGGCAGTGGTGGGATATGGTCTTTGTTGCAACTCAGGGATACAACACAATCAAGTCTTTCCATTTTACAGTTTTAATGATGTTACCCACATCATTGCAAATGAAACAAGACTTTGCTATGCATGCATATGGAATCATAAAATACAATCTCAATCAATTCTAGAATCAGCAACTGATCAATGGTTGCCACATGCTAGCACACAAGAGTTGTGCAATTGATTAGTTCACACATTTAACAGAAATTATATCTAAAAGGGCATTCCCTGATCCATATCTAGTTTACCCAACATAGAAATTTATAGTGAATTGTAAAGGAGTTTGCAGGACTTAAAACAGAGAATTCACACAGGTCGATTCAAAACTCCTGACACTGGTATAAAACTCCGAAAAGCATGTGAAATTGACCTAAACTGCCCCCAATGGGACTGAAAATAAATAAAAATTCAGAAATTTGGATGAACAGAAACCCTGAATTCCGGGTTTTCCCTCAAAAAAGGCATCTCTGTAAACATGATCTGCAGATTCAACCTTCTGTGAAGAAATTAAAACTTGGTTGCTCTTGGAAGTAATTTGCCTATTACCACTGAAAAGTCAGTTAAAATCCATAATGTGTTCCTTGTTTTACACTCTCCATATCGTCGCCCACATCACATACTGTCTTATCTGACATTTTTTACTTTTTTGAGATTTTTGGCATATGGTACTTATAATGTTATGGTCTACACATGCACAAAGTTACAAACTTGAAAGTGACCTAATTAGTGAGATATTAATTAAGAATTTTGATCAATAAGCTCGAAAACTGCATATCGCGATTCACATACTGTCGTATGTTTCCTTTACACGTAATTTCAATAGGCGTATAATTAACGCTGTTCGTAAAACAAGCTCTTTACGCTTTTCACATACAGATCTATGTGCGTCGTATCTGCCTCATGCATGAACATGAAGTGTTTCACATAGAGATCTATCTGAACGTATTGAAATATAACGGGCAATTAGCGTCTTATGTGAAAATACGACTTTTTGCGTTTCACATACAGACTTATGACTTTGTAACTTTATATCAGAAATACAATTGCACTTTCAGAAATCAGCAAGGTTAAAACTTAAACTGCAGAATGTTTTCTTCATAATGCAAAATTAAAAAGTAAATTGTAATGTTTAATTCCATAGTACAAACATGAAATCTTTCGGTAGAATTTCAATGGCGATTTTCTCGAAAACGGCATTTCGTCGGATAAGACAGTATGTGATGTGGGCGACGATATGTAACATTTCTTTCACAATCTTTCTTCTCTCCCCCTTCCTTCCACCTGATCCTTTCTAGTGTTACTATGGGTTGTGCAATAGTGTTAGCATGGTGTTGGTATTCATGAAACGGTGATGGTTCAATCAATGCAATTATCAGATGTATTAAAGCACTCTTACGTGAACATGATATCAACCTGTTAATTAATTTTTTTGTTTTTACAAAATCATACAAGCTACAACTAAAATGCTACGGCAACAAACACATCTGTTATTCACCAAATATGAGGTTTTTATATGCCATTCACAGCTGATGGAATCAAGTAAGTTGGTCATGTTTAAAGTCACCTCGACAATCAAGCACACCATAAACCTGGCAGTAAGGGAACACACCCTTTATTAAGCTGACTCATGGCCAAAATACCAAACTAATATCATAAACATATTCCAAAATGAAAATGGGAAATTTAATGTTACAGGTCTTTTTCTGAAAAGAGGTGATTACTTGAATTTTACGAGGTCAATAATGATGATTACTTTCAGAGTCAGACTTGGCTCACAACAGACTCGTAACTTGTTTGCTGAGTTGATTCAAAGCTGAATTTAAAAACCACCGTGTGTGTTTTGGTTTATGTCATCCCTTTAAGCAGACATCAGCATTACTGTTTTAATACATAGGTCATGGTCAGTTAATTGGTTCAATTAATTAGCTAATTGCATCCTTTTAATGAGGGATGCCGTTTGGTATGTAAACACAATGCTGATCAACACCATGCTATCACGGTTACTTACCCATCGTTTTGTAACACTAAGGGAGACTGTTTTCTCGACTTTAGTCCTACAAACTGAACTTGATGTTGAATATATGTTATACAGCTTTGTTGGTGACACATGGAAAGCTTACATTTTAAACTTTACAATTAAACATAATAATAATATGTAATACATGGCAATAGGCATATGTACATTTAATGTACATAATAATAGTATTGTTTTTATAAGGGGCAAAATCTTCCAAGAACTCAGAGTGCACAGGAACATGAGAAACACCAAAATACATTAAATGTACTAAATGAATGTAACACATACATATGAACCAAAAGACCAACTTCAAAAATGACAAAATTAAATAAACACTTAAAAATAATTTAAGATGGAACCAGATGTTTATGATGACCATGTTATTCCTATTTTGTCTAACCACAATATACAGAGGAGTTTTGAAACCCTCTTTCAAATTGAGAATGTTTTAAGCATGCAACTAAAGTTCAAGTTAACTGTAAACCTGGAAACTCACTGGTTTCTTGTCCCTATATAAAAGCTGGAGTACCCTGCAAATTCTCTTGATAGAAATTGGCAAGGTACTCCAGATATGGGGGTCAAGAAACTTGTTTTCAAAATCTTGAGTGTTCTAATGATACCAAATTCAACAAGATGGACCATGTTAAAGCAATAATAGCTCATTTTTTGAAGAGCGCCCCCAATTTTCCAAAAATTTTGAGATATTTACACGGTTGCATTGGTAACTGGATAGTAAACTATACCTGTGAATGGTTAAGCTCGAAAATGCCCGTGTGTTGCAAACAAAAGAATTTTGTAATTAGAATAATTAGATCTCCGATAATAATTCAACGGCTGTTGGAAACAGCTTTCCAATATGAAATAGCGCCATGTACATGTCTACGCTCATCCATTAGTTGTTTTATTGGTTCAGGCAAGTCCAGTTAGAGGTCATTTTCTTGAAGTAACACTATTTGATCATGGATGGACATAAACTTAATTAGCATTTCCAGCTCTGCCATTAAGTACAATCTGGGATTCCAATTTTAATTACAAAATCACTTATTTTATGATAAATACACATTTTTTGAGGATTATCGTTTGCAGTAGGCTGAGCAGGTATAGTTTCCTAGACAATTACCAACATAACTGTGCAAAAAAATATCAAATTTCAAAGTACATGGGTAAACAGGACGATTTTACAATTGACTGTCGCCGGCGACATTAATTCAGCAGATGACGGAAATGGTGTTTAACACAACAAAACGCACGCCGTATGCATGTTTCCCACGGCATGCACCCTATTTGACCAGTCTGTGATCTTTGTGGTTTTAATATCAAAGAGTATGAGTCCATGATATTCATACACATTTGTTGATTAAAGTCATGGAAAACTTAAAAGTTAGCCTACAAATTACCTGGATGTCTTTAACCTCTTATTAACGTCCCTATCTGTTTTTGAGTATGTTTTTTTTATGTGTAAAGGTATCTCTATTCTTCCAATGGCTTAGAATATCATTTAAGAGCAAATTGAAGAAATTTCATATTTTGTGAAAATGTGCCAGTCAGTGCCAGTGCCGCTTTAATTCAATGCTTGTGATTTAACGATACAGCCAATGAATATTGCACTGAAGTCTCCGACTCGAGGAAGGTAAATGCACTATAAGAACTTTATCCCCAAAGTCACCACTTCCTGCATGCTTCCTAACTAATATGTATACACAATTCTATACCACACACCCATCCCACACTACCACACTCAACACTACTCACCACTGTTGTGCTAGACAAGCTAGAGACCTCATCATCCAGGTCACTACGGTATCCGAACAGACGCCATCCGACCCAATCTAGAAGGACAAACAAACACAACACCATCATCACAAGATCTCTTGATTGATTGATTGATGATTCTGACAATAAAATCCCCAAACACAGGCTTCATTCACTTACTTTTTTTTTTTTTTTTTTTTGGGCTACTTGGGCCGTTGTCGATTACACTTTATGTCGACATGCAGGTCGACATAATACAGCCACATGCGACGATGGTCGCCATATTTCTCCGGACGAATAGACACAGCCGACCAGGCTGGTGGCGACGAAACCGGGGCAAAAATGACGAAGATCGACTCCAAAAGTTTAATTTAACCTAAAGCTTCATTATCCATACTGAATGATTACCATTGTATCACGGATTTCCTTGTTCCAAGTACAAAATTATTGAAAACCAGTTTTATTCCATATAAAGCACCAACGGCCGTTGCAACAGCCAGTGTTAAAACTTCGCCGCCTATCCCTGCACTCAGCACCGGCTTGAGGTTGACATTCTGTAGAATTTAGGATCAATTTTCAAGTGAAGGGTAATTTCTATTTACTCAATCTACAGTTTTAATGTTTGCTCCATAGATTGGGAAGACTATTAGAATATTCCAGGGCAAGTTTTTGGCGTTGTTAAGGTGAGCTTTATGCATTTAATACATGGATAGTATGGCGGGCATTTTACATTTTTGGGTTGATGATGGCATTCACCCGGTAGATTTTAACTCAAAAGTAGTTATGTCGACATTATGTCGCCATCAGGAATTTCTGTTAAGCGATATGTCGACAGGAAAAACAGAAAAAATAAGGATGACGACGACAGCCCCTACTTGAATTGCTACATGCAATAAACATTTTGTAGTCCCACCCACACACATGATTGCTATACAATGAAATGTACCGCATGAATATCGGGTCCTCTGACTTTGCTAAAGGACACATTACAGTCAATGCTTTGACAGATTCCTACACAGTGGCGTAACCAGCCTTTGCAAATGGGGGGGGGGGGGCCAGAAAGGCCACGGGTGCGCCAGAGGGACGCCGAAATTATGAAGGGGGGGGCGGGGGTGGCGAATTTGGGTCCTCCGCATAAACACTGTACAAAACGTCAGTTCATTTGGGCGGGGGGGCGGCTGGGGGGGGCTCAAACTTCTGAGCAGGGGGGGGCTTAAAGGTAGAATACATTCAAACTTGGCTATTAATATTAATAACTGCCAAAAATTATTGCACAACTTCCATACACAGCAATGAAGCAATGGTAAGCAATTTATTCATATTCAAAGGAGTTATTATGGACAAAATATGCAAGGACCTTCCCACTTTCATTCTCATGGCTTCTGCACCACCAAAGATTTGGCCAAGTCATCTTCAGAAACCATCAATTTTTCCTATCCAAATGCCATTTGTGGCATTAACTGGGGTCCATAGGTACTACCAAATAGGCAAGGCTTTGACTAGCTTTTCCAACTCTCAATGAGGTAATTCAAATTAAACCAAAATCTTCATTTTGTTACAAGGTTCTAAAATTTAGGATCCCTCTCCATTGAAAACAATAGCCCTAAACACCCTTCTCCCGGGAGGAAGCGAAGGGGTAAAGGGATAGAAGACTAAAGACACAAAATGCACATCTGGGGGGGGAATTGAACCGAGGCCCGGGGCCCCCGTCCCAGCCAGGGAGGGAGCCAAAAGGGTGTCCACTGGCCCGGCAAGTGATTTCATGCCAGTGTGTTTCTTTGACAGACGTTGTCGCAATTTATTTGGGACTTAGTGCATTTTCTGGCATCAGTGATGTGGTATTTCATGGCCTTTGGGGTGTGGGTTATAGCCACCGTCCATTACAAAAATTGTCTAATTACCAATTCATCTAAAAATATCTTAATTGAAATACACTCTGGTTGATATTAGCAGCAATTAATATTTGTCTCACTACATCAGTGAACTTCATCACTACATCAGACTTCATCAGAATGATTGTTTTAAGAAAGTGGTATTAGATGAAATGGCAATTTGACGATTGGGAATAGACTAAGTGTCAATACACCAAGATGTTTTCAAGACATTTTCAGTTTCCAGAATCCAGTGCGATCAGTTTCCAAGTGTACATTAATTAAATTGGAAGAAATGGCAGATCCCGTGGTATCGGTGACATCCTCAAGAGACTTAATGGCAAACACACTTGAAGGAAAAACAATACAATCTTGGATCCACTTTCAAAATCCTCTATATGCCGTCAGAAAAACGTGATCACCCCTGTTTGTATCACTATTACTAGCTGACAACTATGTCATGTAGATCATGGCTACAAGCAAGGAACTTCACCCCAGTTATTAGCCAATTAATGTTAACCTACATCACATACAAGGTTCCCAAAGAAATCTTATTGACACATAGGCACAAGATCAAGTAACAATTTTTGTTATACATTCTATGATTCATGTATTGTATTCAACAAAAGCACCCTCCCTACATACGCACCTCATATATATACTTTAAAGGTGCATTTCGTGATTTCAACACCTTCTGTTTTATTCATTGTTCACTAGATATCCCTGAGAAAAGCTTATTTACAAAGTTTGAGCTGATCCTGATCTTGTGGTTTTGTGTTATGAGCAATCGCTTGTTTCCCACGGTCCCATAGGCACTGTGTTGTAATTTGTCCGTTTACGGACAAAAAATACGAAATTGCAAATTTCTTGCAGAAACGACCAAATTTGCACGTAAGATTTGGTACACGTGGATTTCTAAGGCTAACGGTTCAGCTGATATGAAAATCTCAACTTTTTTGAGGTAAGTCGGGGGGACGATGTTGTAGATCACAAAATGCCCCTTTAACACGTTTGCCACAGATGTCACATTTTCAAATTCCATGATTTTCCCATAACAATTCCATGACCAAATAGCAACCTTCCAGACATAGACTGGAAACAATTAATTGTGACCATCACTTTGAGCTCCATTAACAACTTCCAAAGGTCACTTCAAAACAAATGTGCTTTCATGTTTTTCTTTCTCTTGCATACTCTTAACTCTCTCTGACATTTAAGTATTCATTTTCTAGAATCTCTGCCCAAAATAAAAACTCACATGATTTTTGCATGACTTTTTGACAAATTTTAAAATAGCAAAACTTTTCCAGATTCCATAACAAATTAAAGCCTGAAGGGTAGTTAATTAAACTCATTTTCCATTTGTAAATGCTAGCACTATAAAGAATTGCAGCTCTAATAAGCTCAAACAAAAACCAAGTGCACCGTGTTCAATAATGATGGAATACTTGTTAATCTCTTTGAATGCATGCATTTTCTTTTCTCTTGACAAATTTTGACTTGAAGTAACCCAAAACCTCCAAACCAAACAAAGGAACTCTGTAATTCAAGCATAACACTCAACCCAACTCTACTCCATAATACTAGAAAATCAACAAGCCCCACTCAATGCCTCGATCAGTGTGAACGATACATTTCAACAAATACAGCATAATTTATCTCCTTATCTGCGTGAATTAAAGTTTTCAAGGAAAAGGTGCCACCTTGTACGTCGGGCGAGGACAGGTTAACCCTGTGGGGCTTAGAGAATATCATGAAAACAATCAAAGATCAATACTTTCTATTGTTTCTCCAAACATTTCAAAAGTTTGTATTTTTCATTATCATATTTGTTAACAGCATGAAAAATATATTAGGTCCAACCAAGCCTAGTCTTAGGTCAGTGGTTTTTATAAGCTGGCTTCTCAAATGACTTGCATAGAATCTACCAGGCTTGTAAAGACACAGGTAGCCTAGCAAAGACAGCTTCCCTGGTACTAACTTACATCACAATTGGCTATAGTGTGTTTTTATATCATAAACTAGAATTTTGTGGAGTTCACTTTTGCGCTCCCTATAATTTGAGAATATACAGTGTAGGCCCTGTTTGTTAGTAGCAATGAGGTACTCAAAAGGTGCATTTGTGATCCTAGCATGTTCATCTTTGTTTATGAACTAAGAAACATTGAACTTGCCTGCTGTCCCAGTCAGCCCTATATGGGAGCATGCTGAGATTTTCTGTTTTTTCAGGTTTTCTGAGATTGTGAACAACAGAAAATACTAAATTGTCTTTTTATCACATAAAGACAGCATTTTCAGCTTATTCATTTCAGGTATGATTTAAAACATCGAATCATTTGAAATATACAAAAACAACCAAAAACAAAACAAAACCTTTTTCCCCCAAATCAGGGTGTACTTTTCTGGTAATTATTCTTTTTTTTTCTTAAAATGCTATTGAAAAAAGTTTTGATTCAGAATGAAAAACAAAAGCAAATAAGGCAAATGAAAAAGCAAACATAACAAAAACAAATTTTGCATTTAACAATCTACACAATAAACAAATATGGCAACTTCAAACACAATAATAAAACTAAGATATTTTTTTTCAAATTGGTAAACAAAAATCATACAATGAATATATTAAAAACTTCTTTACAATGATATCACTGTCCATCCAGTGTTCATAATTACTCAGTACATTGCTTACATGCGTGTCCACGACCTGAACTGCATAGTGCCCGGTGGGTGGCGAGCGGCCAATGCCCCGCGTTATGATCAACAAAACGTCTCCTTCACAGGACGTCCCAATATACTGCCTGCCTGCCTGGCTGCCTAGTCCAACATCAACTTTCAAAAAGTTTCCACAGCACTCCACAAAGTTTCACTAAACTGATAATACCCTGATGATGTTAAGTTCTTTCCAAGTTCACACCAAAATTCTCACTTTTTGAAATCCCCCGATTGTAATTAGAGGGTTTTTGGTCAATAAAATCCTCAGCGTTCCCTGGTTGGCGTTCCATGAATCACCACTACCAGCGATGGACAGACAACCCTAGCCTCATAAATCAGCATGAATCATATAGCCCTGGTCCCTGTAGGGAACGATGCCAGAGACAGCACGCAAAATGACAGTCATGGTGGATGTCCCATCATGCATTGCAGTTGCCAGGTACCGTCTACTTCCTGTCACTGCCTATTGTACGTTCACAAAGAGTTGGAATATACTTTTGGTTTGAGCTAGAAAGTTAATCTAATTTAAACTTGCCTAGTCCATTGGGAGGGCAAAGCTGGAAGAACAGTTTTTGTGTAAATTTCAGAGTGAAAATCCACTTACCTAAAGGAGCCTTTTTAGTATTTAACACAAAAAGTAATAGTTTGAAAAATGCTCCAACATATTTAAAGAAAACATATCTATTGCTTTTAGCTTCAAAGTATATAGACTATTTTCTTCAATTTATCATTCAAACGTGCGCTATTGTTGGTCGTCTAACATGAGGCATTTAGGAGGGTGCATCTTTATGCAAGTGTTTACAGGTGTGTGCATACAGTTAGCATGGGTTGGTTCTTTTTTTTTAAAGTAGGGAACAATTTTGTATCTTTGATGAATATAATTGAAATAGGAAAATATTAAAACAAGATTTACTAGAATTTCTCAGTTCTCGGCTTGCACGCTCGCTATAGGCCTATTCAAAGAATATAAGCTGTGGGCCGCAAGCCTATTTCAACTCGATCTCACATGACCTTTGAATTTAGCATGATGTGAATTTTGACCTCATCAACATATGAGAGATCCCAAGTTGCACCTATGACACAACTTTGGTTCCAATTTAACTTCAATGTTCAATTGAGGTGATTTTTTTTTTAAATTAACATTTTAGTGACACCCCCCCCCACACACACACACACATACAGAAGCACAACAGATTGCTAAGTGGTCCTTTCAGCTATGTGGCGGCCCACAATGAGAATAACAGACAGGATTTTATATTGTTTTGTCCATCCAACATAGATCAATGGGCAGTCCTAATATTTTCATTGTAGTGGTGGAAAACCAGGATCCAATGGACTGCCCATCCCAATATTATGCTTCAATCCTATACTTTCTACACATTTTTAAAAACCGGTCATTTTGTGTATCCGTCATCTGCTGGAGTCTCAAAACTGATATTGGTTTCCAAATTCACCCGTACATGCATGGAGGTCTCTGCAACAACTTCAAGAATTAAAAGACAGTAAAGACAGTCCAAAAGGAGAGAATACTGACTTTGAAGAGTTGGCTTGCTGACTTAGAAGTTAATTTGGAAGGCAAGGCTTTACCAGTTCATGAGTTACTTTTCAAGTCAGATTCTCAAAGCATAATATTTGTTACAACTCATAGCTCGACCAATACCTTAGTGTATAATGCTCAATCCATCGAATTTTATAGGCAAACAACAAATCCTATCTTTTATTATAAAAACATCAACAAAATTAACACCCCACCCCCGAAATTTGTCCAGTTGAAACGTTACATCATATATTATAGGATGTGATTTGAAGTAGTGTTTATTACACATATTTTGACATCTCATTTGTGGCGATCGATTGAGTATTGTTGAAGTTATTACCACTTGACCGAACCCACCCCAGGATTTCAAAGTTGCAGTAAACCCTAAGGAGAAGAATCAGTCATGCAGAAAACTTTCATCTGTAAATAGTATGACCGTCAATACGATTTACTGCAACTCACTAGATGGCAAACTTTGGAACAAGTGACGTCACGGCACCTATTTCATCCCCAGCAGTTATGTTTATTTCGGAATCAAAACCTGATTATCTTCTGATCGGCGGTTCTTTAGTGTGGTCCAATACACCCATATACTACTATGAACCTTAAAATTTTTTCTCTCCAGGTCCCACTTAAATATGGTTTCAGTTCAATACAAGCCATAAAGTATTATAACTCTTGAAATCGCCACTTGGCGTGAACTAAAGCTTTATACCAAATGTGATTGCAATGAAAAATCATTTTATAAAAGTTTTCTGATCAACTAATGGCAATCGCAATGCAAACATTTGCTTTCATTTATTTACCCATGCGACTTCTTGTAGCTAACATGACGTGACTTGTACTGTAGACCTTGTCATCAGGAGGTTAACCAGGAGCAAGTCACCCCTCCCAGGAACTTTCCAATGCATTACACCTACGATATTTATAGCATTGAGATTTTTAATTGTCTAAACATTAAAAAATGCATTTCAACCACCAATTATTTTTTTAAAAAAGTTTTTGATAATTATTTTGAAAGTCCAATGTTTTTTAGTACTTTTGATTTTTTCCCAAATAAAAAGTCAAATAAAACTACAAAAACCCTCCCAACACTGTTAATCCAATAAAAGTTTAACACCATGACTGTTTTGTTGGTTTGTAAACTTTACTAAATTCAAACAATACATACTAGTACTGTCAAATCAGACATAACATCACCAACAGAACTGACCCATTTGTTGTCCTATAGATTTGCTTTACAGAACTTATTTCAAGATTCACATCGAAAAATGAAACTTGGGTCACATGGTTTGTTCCGCTGACCTAAGCGTAACCATGGTGATTGGTTGTAGTTTCCCAGTGGGAGGTTACTGGGTGAAGCAGCTTTAAAGTGTTCATTTTCCTTCAGGATGCCACCGTCAAGACAACCACCTTGCTTACAGGGCTAGCAAAACTGCCCTCGTTGTGTCATACGGGAGGACCTCCAGCGCATGTAAGCATCAGTTTTGACAGGAAAGTGTTGCAGCCTTAGTTATTTTGTAATGTCTTTAGGGGAGGGCGGTCATGATTTACGCCAGGGGGAATGGAGGATTTTGAGGGGGGAACCGAAAATTTTTTGTAAGGAGAGAGGGGAAAATGTGAAAAATTTTTCATCAACAAGGCCGGAGAGAGGGGAACATGAACTTTTAATGGGGAAATCCGCATGATCAAGGGGGGGAGTGTGACATTTTGAACGGAAGCGAGGGGGGGGAGAAGGAAAAGCCGAAATTTTTGCCAAAAAAAAGTTGAAATCCTCCATTTCCCCCCAGCATAAATAAGACCGCTCCCTTAGGCTTTAGAAAAAAAATGGTTGTTTGCGACGTAATGGCAGGAATATAATTTTAGTGTCGGTCGGTCAACTTCATTCCATGCTGTTTTGCTCTAAAATGAATACAATGTGCTACTTTATAGAGCATTTTTTTAAATGACCAAAGCTAGCAAAGATTTTTATTTTACTCTTGTAGTGTTTTGTTGTCTTGTTTTGAAGTTTTTATATGTGTGCGTTGAATTTTTTTAAAATTGTTCAATAGAGTGGCTAAGTTTCAGGTAATTTGATTCCCGGGTACCCAAATTTTTTTCGAGCCAGTACCTGGGTACCGCATCTTTTCAAGTTGAAAAATTGATTCGTCAAGTATTTAACAAGAAGAATTACGTTTTTTTTTAAAAATGCACAATTGCCACAAAATATAGGGTTCCTGAGCAAAGTTCCAGGAAACCGTCGGCGGGGCCCCTCGATGCCAACTTCACTTGTAATACACTTCTAAACTGGCTCTCAAATATACGGTGAGCGACAACAAAACATGTGGCTTTTACTATAAAATGTTGAAGTAACTTACTTCTCAGGCTTAAAGAAAGTAAAAACTGGCCAGTTTCTAACATAAAGGGTTGGGATGTTAGTGTTGTAATGGGCAGCGCGACATTTTCTTTCTGCTCATTGAAAATTATGTTCCTTTTTTTTCTCTATAGGAGACGATCAGGTATCCTGCAGGTTGTTGGTATGGGCAACAGTGGCGTAACAGGCGGGGGGGGCAGGGGGGGCGGGTTGCCCCCTGACGACTTTAGCCGGGAAAAACAATGCACACATCATGCTAATCAAGCCAGTTTTTTTTAAGGCCCACTCTGACCGGGAAGGAAAGTTGGCCTTTTGACCCCCTAAGAGGGGAAAAATTCCCAAACCGCGGAGGAAAATTTGCACCCTCAGAGCGGGCAGGGCCATTACGCCAGTATGGGCACAAAGGTGGTACAATGAGCTTGGGTTCAGCATTTTAACCCATGTAAACTGTAAGAGCCTTTGAAATTTGAAGCTCTTTTGAAGCAATGATTGTACTTTAACAGCACAAAATATAAAAGACAAAGTGCATTGGCTTTCAAGGTGCTATTTAAAATTCAATGTCACATCCTTTCAGGTAGTACGGGCCTACATCTCAAAAACATCTATGTACAATTAAAACAAACTATTTATCTGAATCTGACATTACTTATTTTCACTATAATAAACATAGTTCACATCTTGAATATTTGTTTGTGTAGGATAGTGTTCATTATTACAAGTAGATAAATGGACAGTTTTTTTTTGGGGGGTATTAAACCTCTCCTTCAGAGCCTGGAATATGCCATGATGTGATTCTGCATTAGTAGCTAAGGAAAGCAAGCAATAATATTCATAACCTTACAATAAAAATGGAACGTTTTACTGATCATTGACTAGGGCCCTTGCACATTTTGGTTAAAAATATACCAAAGTACTTGAAGATCAAGTGAAATGATTCGCGCTGCAAAAGTACCTAGAACTGTGATAGCAAGCACATTCACACCAAATTGTCAATTGAAACACTCTTAAGTCATTTGTTCCTAAGTTTCTAATTTTATTGTTTGCTATGTATGTTTGTTTTTATGTATTGTTTGACTTTCAGTTGCTTTTATTTACTCTTTTTTAAACCCACATTGTTTCTTTGTTCATTATAATCCACAGCCTAAATCTTCCCTTTTTTCCCTGGAGATATCCCATTAAACAATCATTAGGCAGGAACAATAGACAGTATGAAACATACACAGTTGAAATCTGAAGGAAATATTAATCCAGCGGTTGATATTTGTTAATTCTGATACCTCCGTTCTAACTAATAGACTAATGATTTGCGGCAGACAGAATGGGATAAGGTTGATGAAATTGGTTTAACCAGAAAACTGTGCGGTCAATTGATGTAGCATGGCCTTATTATGCATAAGGGAGTATCTCATTATGGATTAGCAATTGGGCCAGTGGCCCCTTTAAGGTGTTTGATGTGTGATTGGTTTGGCAAGCTGCTTTAACACCTTCAGCATTATGTTTAGAGCCCAAGTCCTGGAACAAAGGAAGATTTTAGTTTGAGGTGCGAAGGTATCATGCGCAGAGATACCGCGGATTAACTGTGCGTTTTGTTTGCGTACTAAACAATCGCGCATCTCTAACGCTCTGGCGTTCTGCTGGTGCTGCACATGCCGAATATGGCCGCGGATTTTCTTGCCGCCCAACAAGAGATCAAATTTAAAAAAGTGTCCCAATTTCAGTGGTTTTCGGTTTGATAATTGAAAAAAGGAAGTCGGTGACCCTTCATTTTTTATTTCAAAATTTTAAAGAACGACATCGGGACCTCAACATTTTAGAAATTACAAATTTTATCGAGAAGTTTTATTTTGTAGGCGATGCCAAACGGCAAATTTTGACTGTTCCCATAGACTTGCGTGGTTTAAAATGTGACAACATACCTTTTTTGTTTGGCTATAGCTCAAAAAACAAGTCGGTGACCCATTTTATTTCACCCCCCCCCCGATTCTAATCAGCACCATGGTAAATACATATATGTGAATTTTGGAAAATTTATCGAGTAGATACACTAACAGGCTAAACCCCTTAACAGATATCCTCAAAAAAGCCTATTTTCAAAGTTGAGTGATTCTGAGGTAGTGTATGGTGTATGAGAAAAATATTTGTATCAATTTGCATCAATTAGTGTTTCTAGATTTCATGAAGCTACGCACAGGATGAATCCAATACAATATGCACAAATTGGTGTTACAGGTCTCAAATATTTCCAAGTTCACAATCAACGTGAGATTCTAAGATGTGAGTAAAAGGACTAAAGACAAGGATTTGCATGGGGATATAAAAGGAGGAAAAAGAGTGATGGGTCAAACAGGGGACAATTAAATGATAGTGATAGGGTCAAACAAGGGACAAATGGCGGTTGACATCTCAAAGTAAAAGTTGAAGTTCACATGCAGGCTGCAAGAAAGAATTTAGGTGTATACATGAGCCAGAGGGTTGGTGGAGAATAGTGTTGGTTAGTTCACAGTAGTGGTCAATGAGACAGATGAATGGTATAGGGCCAATTTATATGGTTGGGTATGAGAGAGGGGTCAATTATAAGTGACAGGATCAGGAGGGGGACAAATGTTACTGGGCAACAATGAGAATGTGCCATCAGAAGTGTGTTTTTGGCAGTTACAGGGGTAAGACATTTATTGAGAAAACAAGTTACGCATTGCAAGTCTTGTTCCCGATAGATTAGGAAATGTTATATTCTTTTCTCATTTTTTTAAAAATAAAAAAAAATCAATGTGGCTCAAAAAGGAAGCGGGTGGGGACGAGAAAACATTTCCCCTTCACCTTGAATGAATACCAAAATAGAACACCTGAATTAGGTTGTATCACAGGAGCACATTGACCTGTAATACTAAATACGTATTGTTCCTAATAGAAACGCCCCGGGGGGCAGGCATTTTTCAAAAGTGGGGCGTTTATTACAGTAAAAATGGAAAGTAAAAATCCCGCAAAAATCTCCTTACCCAGTTTATAAACGGGTGTTCAGTGCGCCACACCTAGAGATTTCAAACCCAGAGGCTTTATAATCATTATCATGCTTTGGTGTCCGATACGCGATAATATCGGGATTCTCGTATGATAATGATTAAAAGTGAATGATTTGCACCCAATATGTATTGGTATCGCTATGAGTTTTAAAATATGGGCTCGACTGCGTCTCGCCATTATTTTTCAACTTAAGCCGACCAATAAATTTGGGCTGAATCAATCCAGTTTATTACAAAATGTGGTCAAGTTTTGATGGGCCAGGCGCAGAAGCATTGATGACAACACCGATTATGATAGGGATTACGACAGTCCCGGCCCTTATATCAGTGTGATTTAGGTAAGCTTAATTCATGTTCTTGCATTGTTTGATCCAAAAATCGTAGGGGGGCGTTAAGAAGCAGGACGTTTATTAGGAAACAACATGGTAGGATTGATAGATTTAAAGAGATGGAAGGACATTCCAGAAAGATCACCCCAATTTTTGTCAAAACCCTGTTTTTTAGCATATTGATGCTTACCAAATGTATGAGATCACACCCAGGGGCTAAATACGGCAAGTATTCCAAGCATCGATTCTGCAAAGATTCTGTAAAGGATTTGGTGAATATGTTGATTAGAACTAACCCGTAGGGAATAAGTTGATTACCACAAAATTGTTTGGGGAATCCAGCACGGACTCTCGCACACAGCGACAAAATTCTAAACCTGCACACCTGAAGTGAATAAGCCGAATATGCCGTCTAGGCTCATAGAATAGATGTGATTAGTATTTTCTGTCTTGCACAACAGCAAATCAAAAGCATGGGTTCTATGGGACTCATTTTTCTCGCTAGCAGTTGTAAGTTTCAACAAGGTTGCCCTGTTTCTTTGTGCTTGATTGTCCATAAACCTTCAAAACATTTCGGTTAGGTGGTTACAACTGATCCAGTAAAATTTGAGAGAAATTTGTTATTCCTCAAAAAAACTTCATCTGTCACTTTTAAGTGTTGTAGGGGTATACCAAGGTGCGCGTTTGAAAGTATTTAGCATTCAAGGGTTTGGAACTTGTTTACAATCACTGGGGGGAACCCAAGACAATAAATGATTTCAATATTATAGTTTATAATATGTCTGGCTTCATTCCTAATCTTGTCAAGCTGGTCATGGGCTGCAGTCCAAACGGAGGCACCACAGACCATAGTCAGGGATTTGCGGTCACGACTGTCAGGAGAGGCAGCTGAGACAGACGCCGTCAATCAGATGAGAGAAGTCTAGACAGACCGTCTTGGAGTTTGTTTTGATGATACAGCGAATCTGTGAGGAATGGATGCGTTCTTGTGTGGTTGCGTTGTGATGAGGCAAAGTCAGAGGAAAAGTCACAGAAAAACAGATAATTTTCACCAAATGCGCATTTTGAGATCTTTACAGCAGCACTCTGTACTTAGCCCCCACAAATTTAAACCACAACAATATCAACTCATAATACTCATCTGACCAATTGAAACTAGGCGTCCGGTTTCCGGGGGGTCGGACCATGACAACTTTACCAGCAACAGTGGAATCACATCGGCTATCAACATCCGGCGTAACCTGAGTGCCAGGTTCTTTTTTTCAAGACTTAATGGTAGGAGCCGCCTCTTAGCACACTTTGACAAGCTTGACTAAAGGCTAAAGCTGGTCACAAATATTTAATATAAAGGACTGTGATTGGAAATTACAGTTTACAGTGGGGTTTAATCCACTAACCCCAAAGATGGTGATTGTTGGCAATAATTTTTTTCCAAATTATTATGGACATACTGAGATTATTGATCGAAGGTTTAAGAGGGTGATTTTGTAATGTCACTGGGACGTGGCTGCCGTAGAAAAACACGTAAGAATTCCTAAATTACAGTTTTGGAATCCCAAATGCCCAAAACGAGCAGATTGTGTCCTACCCCCCTGGCCTGTTTATCAGTTTCACAGTTTAGAGGGCGGTTTTTCTTTGTCCATGCATGGTACATGTCTGCATTTGTGGGCAGACGACAGAGGCCAAGCACATTCAATGCAGCAACAGTCCCAAAATGAATTCCCAATTGATGCAGCCAAAACAAAGCAAAGTGCCAAAACCACACACCAAAATGGTCCATACATGAATGTGTGGTGGTTCTTGAAACGACTTCACATACTTAGCTCAGTATGGCATTTTCATACAACAAATAAAAGAAATCGTTGCCGACTACAAACAGTGTTGGAAAAAAAAAAAAAAAGACATCAATGCTTGATAACGTTCCCTTACACAATATTTGTGTGCAGTATAACTGGGGTCTCTGGACAGTCAAGCACCTCAAGGCTGCACAACACATAATTCATACGTGACCATAATCCACACCCCAAACGGTTGTGAGTTTGCGCCCCGCTGTGCCAAATGTGTTGCACCCCTTGGGGTAAGGTATTTTATCTCCATATTCTACCCAATGTAGTGGGTACCAGCATATTCAATGTTGGGAAGATGACGCGCTGTAGATGGTGGTGTTAGCGATCCCCCACAGCAACAGTGTTGACATGGTGGTTTGACCCAATCCATTTCTCTTGAAAGAGAATTGGGCACACCATTTCATGTGTACCCGGTCCATTCACCTTAACTTGATAAGGACAATATTACACAAAAGATTAAAAAAACCCAGTGGCACCTATGAGAGGAATGATTC
>JAMKCH010061062.1:0-53694 GCA_023653785.1 Ophioderma brevispina
CACGAAGGATTGTAGTAATGGCGTACTATGGCCTTGTTTTACCTGAAATTTGAATACGGATAATTAAGCACATGGTGTGTTTGCTTAGCTGTCGTGTAGTGGTTATGTGGAAACAAGAGTAGTTTTGCAGGCAAATTTATGTATATTAAAATATCAGTTAATGTTAACGACTGTCCCCACAAAAAAAAACTATACAATAAACTACACATTGAAAAATATAAGCGTGCATTTCTGTGCATATTTTGATTTTCTATGTAGTAGTAGATGTGGGAGTCCTATGCACATCCTCGTTTTTATTTCACTCCCAATTTGATGGACCATAAGTGGAGATAATGTCAGTTGAACACAAAGGATAAAATACACTTGGGCCAGTTGACGTGAAGGTTCAAGAAACTAAGGGTATAAAGGGTGTGTAGATCTGGGAATTAAAATGTTTTCAAACAAAATGATATTGTAGAGATCAATCATCATGCACGAACTAATCAATATATTTTGTTTTTCAAACAGTGAAAGCCCAGAAATTATGCTGTGGGAAGAAATGAGGGGACTCACT
Organism: Ophioderma brevispina; assembly: GCA_023653785.1. Lineage (NCBI taxonomy): Eukaryota > Metazoa > Echinodermata > Ophiuroidea > Amphilepidida > Ophiodermatidae > Ophioderma > Ophioderma brevispina. The sequence goes on from JAMKCH010061062.1 coordinate 554, forward strand.
CTCAGCGGGGACAATAATCATGAATTCGTGAAGAGTTTATGTGAGGGGACAGCCACAAGTCTCTGTTTATGGGCACAATGTGTTGGACAATGCTCTAAGGGGAGGTGCTAATTTTCCCTCCCCATTCCCACTACCTCCAAGATGCCAGGGGGAGAAACAAATAAGACCCCGTGTTGAACAACCAAACACTAATAAAGGACACGGATGGTTGGTGTTAAAGGCCTCGTTTACTTTCAACGAGTGTTGTTTATGGTTCTTCCTTCTGCTGAAACATGGATTAAAGCCGAGAGACAACAAGACTGTATGTCTGGAATGATTTTTCCAATGCTACGTTTTTTATTGGCGATTGTGATATTTAAGCATATAAATTTTGTTATTTCACCAAGGAGCGCACTTTATATACTTTGTTTTAATTTTCAATCAAGAATGCTGCAGTGATTTTCAATGGAATCTCTGTTGATATCGGGATATCCGAAACTGGACCAGTTGGTTTTTAAGTGTATCAGATAATTGGCCTTAACTCTTGAACCAGACCCCCAAATGACACCAAATAAAAAATTGATGATAGTTTTTTTTTTGCGACAGTCGTACGTCAACTTTAATTTTTTTAATTATGTGGTATCATAATATTGACTTTCTGCAGAGTTTGTGTGTTTACATGATTGCGCTGTGTGGTTTAGAACCACGAACTTGACAGTGTTGTGTTTACTCTTTGTTGATTCATTTTCATCAAATGCAAACACAATTGCAGCCTTTGGTTAGGGGCTCTTGAGAAAACCTCTTCGGGGAAGCACTGTCCCACAGGGTGTTGTTTGTCTGTCTGTCTTTGAAAATAAGCTTCGAAACTAGTTTTCTATTAATACAAAGTTGCACTTAAGACCTTCTTGTTCTGAGTTTATTTACCTCCTGCCACAGTAGAATATAGAAGGACAGGCCAAAGGCAATGAACAGAATAGAAAATACTATCAAAGCTGATGAGTGTTCTGAAAATCTCCATGAACATGACTACGTATATGCCAAATATCAAAACTGTGAGAGAAAAATAGCAAAAAACCTGTCAGAAAGTGATAATCTGAAGTTATACATAAAAACGCTTTAAAAACTGAAGGCTTTTTGCTAACGAGGGTAAGGCTATTACCTTATTAATAACACATTACAGTGCAAAAGATAATTAAAAGGTCGGCAATAAAAAATCCAGTTCAGATGAGTTTCAAATGGAAAATATATTTTTAACTTAATACTCAAGCGCTTCTTTTTTATTTAAATTGAGTTCCCTGGTTGCCATGTTAGTAATGTATCGGGATTGCTTAAATTTGTGTTAACATTAAATGTGATAAAGGGAAGATTATTGTTCCAACCTCTATACAGTTAATAATCCAATTCAAACCACAGTTAAATAAAAACGAAAGACTGTGCTCATTCGTTGTATGCCTAAACATTAAAATATGGAAACCTCTTGTTTAAAAACTAACACATCAAAAAGAAATTCGAGGACAAACATGTAGATAACAGCGTTCCTTTTCTTAGACGTTATACGTCTTTTGGGTAATAAATTTACCTTGTCAAATATAGAAGAAAGGTTCACAAGCCATGAAAACAGCCACGGAGGCGCACGGAAGCTGAGACCGTTATACTGGCCTTGGCTTAATGGTATTGACGTAGATCAATCACAGTATGTTATAAGGCACTCTGAAAATTGCCGGGTCCATGAAGTACTTCGTCCTCTGTAGATTTTTGTCATGAAAAAACAAATTCCGATGAAATTTCATTAGAAAAAAAAATGCTTACAGGTTTGTACATTAAGCGGTAGGTGAAGTCTCCACGGAAATTAAGATTAAGATGTATGATTAAATTAAATAGTAGTAGTGCATGTAAATGTAAAACAAAATGAGATCACGAATGTATTCCTTTATTCCGATTTCTTTATTCGATAAACACATCTTCGTGGTCCGGGTAAAGCTCACGGCCTAGATAGCGAGAGGACCGTTAGGAGACTGTGTATTTCTCGTCTTTATTTAAATTCAATGCTCGCCAGTTTCTCCGAGCTTCGAGATTATGTCGTAAACAAAATAGGTACGGATATGTATGTTATCCCGAAATCGAAAACAACGGTCTTGATATTGTTTGCAACATAAGTTACAGCTAAAGCAAGAAATACAGCAAAATAAATAAAATCTGGATGAGCCGAATAAGCAAATCTGTGGTATCTAAGCACCCCCTTACGCACAGACCATGCCAAGATAAGAAGTAAACAGATCTCTACTGTCTCTCTGCTTTTTTTTTAATCTCACCTGATGTATCATTTGAAAAATTTCCTTCACCACGTTGCCACTAGCAAAGAGAGTAATTACCACCTTTACACACAAGCAGATAATTGAAAGTTTTCTGAAAGCAATTAAAGATAAAGTAGTAACATCTAACATTTACTCTCTTTAGCGGATGGATTAAGGTATACTTTATTGATCCGGGTAATAAAATAGACCCTAATGGTGTTCTACTCAGACAGCGGCCGACGCGGCAGCTAATCTTTCGAACATCCCTTTGTGTCTGGGATCATGAACAACGCTTGCTTAAAAAGCATGTTCGAAAGGCTAGCGTCTGCAGACGTTTGTTGATGAAGTATGAACCCACCATCAACAAAGAACTTTTAATTGGTGTCAAGGGTCATAAATACCCTTGAAACACAAAAATGAGCCTTATGCACAATTGATCTAGTTTATCTACTAACATGCAGTTTCACAGCTAGTTTCTCCATATCTATGATAGGCATTACACCATATAACATTTCTCCAATAGAAAAGTTCAATGATGACATCATTGGAAATTATATGGTTGTGATCTTTAAACCTTGCCACATAAAACTTGAAAATCCCAATTATTTTAAGTAGCTTTTCTAGAAATATCGCTGAAATTAAAACATATTGCATTATCCATTAATACTAGGGGAATTCAAAATTTGTCTCTGCAATAGAGTATTAGTCCAGGATCTTTTCCAAAGTTGATTACAGAAACAAAATTTTTAAAATATCTATATTTTAATCCAAAAGAGGATGTTAAATAACGGTTGGGCATAATTACGTGCACCCTAGCTGCGCCCATGCATGTGCTTTACTTGTGCTTACGGAAAAACGAAGCACATGATACAAAGTAGGTGCGAAGAGTATAATGTACTTTGGGAACAAAATCAATAGATCTCACACCCAACTTTTGCAAAGAGTGTTAAACGTTAGCTGGAAAGATAATACAAAGAACATTAGGCATATGGAGATATTCTATTTTGTCCGAAACGTTCAAAAGGAGACGCCTTAAGTGATGCACGCCCAAGTTTGATGGCCGTTGCCTTGGAACAACAGACCAGGATACCGAAATAGTGGTACAAGGAAACTTTAATAGCTAGACTGAAAATATTTTAAAAGTCATGTAAATATAGATTGTGTTTTTCGGATTTAAGCGCCAAATAACGCTAACTTTTCTAAAACGTAAGTTCATGAAGGGGTCCATATAGACCCATGATTTCGTTTTCGCGCGTCCAGTTTTAACACAATTCACAATTGCCTCCCTTTCATTTGCGCAACTTTTATTGCTCTACCAGACCAAATTGCTCAATATACAAAGGTACTACTCCTTTAATACCCAGATAACATGGATATATTGGGCCAACCTTGGTTTTCCATTGGCAATCTTGGCATCGATTATTTAACCAATATTGATACAAGGCAATATTGGCATCGGCTTCATGTTGATGGCCAGTACAGGCCCACTATTGGCTCACCATTGGCCCAAAGTCGATATTGGGCCAACCTTGTGCCCATAAGCAAATGACATTGGGCCAATTTTTGCCCGTTGGTAAAAATATAGCCTAATGGGCCACCATACACATGTTATCCGGTACTTACTTGTGAATCAGAAGGGTGCAAGTAAATTGTCGCGCCCTGTCAGACCCCCCGCACAACAGGCCTGCTGCACTATGTCAGATGAATTACATATGGAGGGTAAAACTGTACATTGAGTACATGGAACAGCTATGGCCAGAACATGGGTGTCACATGCACTGCATATGACCACCATAAATGGTCATGTAGTTGCCACATGCACTGCATATGACAGCCATGCCATGACCGTGATCATTCCATGCTATTTCATGTGAATTTCATTACCCCATAGGCCTATATGGCACGCATTTACTCAATTCCAGTCCTGTCTGTCACAGGGGTATATGGAATACGTTTAGAACACCCTCTAAGCCCTAATTGCTGACATACCATTTCAGGATCCCGAAAGTCCAGACGTTCATATCCTTCACACGCTGACGTTGAATTCATATACATATCCAAAAACCCGGGCAGTGGAGCTGACCAACACACGAACATAGTAAGAAAACACAGGAATCCTACATATATCATGAGATTTAACAAATGAAATAATCTGCCGTAGGAATCCCTGAAAGAATAAAAGTATCAGCAGAGAAGATTCATATTTTAAAACAATTGTACCTATTACTAATTTACTGGATTTAATACAATCCCCATACACACCCGGTGTATGAGCATCTACTATTTTGACCAATTATGCATCGCGTTGAGGGGCATTCTGTTCCTCGAGGCCCGCAGTTAACGCGCGTTACAATGGCGTTTGATCTAAAAATAAATTCACCAACTACACCCAAAAATGAGATTTTTACAAAGGTCGTCTTAGTGCTCAGCCTATTGCTACAATCTAGCACACACCAAAATGAAAATGTGTTTTTTAAATAAATCTTATAGAATGTCTCTCTCGGTTTTAGAAAACATCGGGAACTACAATATTCTAATAAAACATGGCATTCAGCCAAACGTTCAGATTATTTTAGGTTAAAGCAATATTTAGCACATTTTTTTTGAAGAGTCGCCCCATTTGTCAGAAGAATTTGGAGATTTTTACACGGTTTGATTGGTAACGGTGGCTATTAACTATACCTTAATGGTTAAGCTCGAAAATGTCTATGTGTCACACACAACGAAGGATTTTTGGTACTATAATAATTATTACGGGGATCCCCGATAATATTCAACGGGGCTGTGGAAACGGCCTTCCCATTTGAAATAGTCCCGGGAATAGTCGGCCATGTACGTGTCTACCTCATCCATTATTGTTTTAAAACATAGTTGCAGACAGCAAGTTTAGAAGTTATTTTCTCAGAGGTGGCATCTATTTCGCATGGACGGACATAAACGTAGCATTCCAGCTCTTCCGTTATGTCAATTGTGGATCCCAATTCTAATTACAAAATAGCTTATTTGTGATAAATACTAATTTTTTAGGCATTCTCGTCGCAGTAAGTTTCCTATGACAATTACCAACGTAAGTGGCAAAAATATCAAATTTTGAAAATTGGGGGCGCTCTTCAAAAAATAGTGGCTAATATTGCTTTAAAATGACTGCATCTTACTTTTTTTTTTTTGGCGAGCGAAATTAAAATTCATGCACTCGCGCAGATTTGGATGCGATTGACGAAGCCAGAGGGATGAGTGCATTGGGCAAGCATTAAAATTCAGCGCGATGCATTATTGTTTCATTTTGCGAGTCAAAGAGTGAAAATATTTTGGTAATAAGTATATGTAAATACAATAAATTTCAACAAATGAATCACTCCAAAGTGACAGCCTATACTCATTCGAATGCACCTCACACAGTACGCGGAGTACAATGCCAAAACATCAATGCACTCGCGCTACCATCGCGTATTTTTAGTAACCTACCATCTTGATTGGATACTGCATAAGCGGAGTGGTTGATCGTTTTATAACATTTTTAATTTAAACTTAGAAAACATGGACTTCTGTCCAGATCTCCGTGAGTCTTTGAAACTGTGATTATATTTTAAACAGATACATGCTAACCCTACACACCTTTTTACACACATCGTGTTTCAATACCTATATTTATAAGTGAATAAATAAACAAATATATTTGATTCCTTTCAAAAGCACTATTTTTTTACAAGGCGAGGACTACCCTTTGACATTTTGAGTTGCAGATCCACAATCCAACTTTACGGGGGGTGTGCTAACTCAAGCGATCAGATTTTTAAATCAGATAGCCTCGTCTACAAGGTACAACGGTTTATTCCGTATAATGTTAGGCAAATACTGTCGCTCGCCTGGAAATCTGTTTCTTTACACCGGTATGCTCCCAGCATGCATTTGCACTACATTCGTACTCTTACATTTCATCTACAAATATTGACACACACTGGGTGAGATAAACAAACAACCATACGGTTTATTGTACCATATCTGTGGAAAAAACAAGGCAAATCATATTATGGACCTTTAAAAATGTCGTGTGCACGAGACTGCATGTGTGCGGGAATGAATCTATAGCTATAGTAGACGTTTTCTGGAGAGCGATCTTTGGTGCTGGATGGCAGGGATGATGATCAAAAGTAAAGATTCTTCTTTTAGTATATATATGCCAGTTGTCCAAAGATAATCACTTTTGTCCTACCTTCGTTCATTTTAATTTTAATCTGAACAGGTATACTTCCGTAGTAATTTAGCGGCCCGTGCAAACCTATTACAACCGACAATTCTGAATACTTTTTTGATTATGAGCAGCTATTTTGAACTGTTCAATTTACAAAGAACCGGGATCAAACCCATTTTGCGTATTAGTTGAAATGAAAAGGCTTTGAAAATCGTGAACTGTGATCGGCAAGTGAATGGATCACAAAGCTATAATCTTTTAAAATCAATGGATGTGGCTAGTTTCCATCATACAAGGGCACATTTATTTTTTATTTACTTTCTTTCAACTTCCTACATTAATAAATTTCCTTTTTAGTCTGTAGGCTTTTGGTAAGATTTTTTTGTTAAATAAACAGTGGGTCAATGTAATACATTTCAGTGATACATTAAGGTCAATGTATAAAGGGGCATCTGATGTTTAACCATGGATGTTAATGTCAGCGTACAATTGATATGGTTACATATTATTTTTTGTGTGGCCTTTTTTTCAGTCCATAATTCTATCGATATTTCCTTGGTAAGTTGCCTCCTCTCCATGCTAATGGAAAACGGCTTGGTCCACATGGTTTTTGGAAGATTGGTCTTGGGAAAATACACTTTAAGCTTAACTGTAAATAATTTAATCGGCTGGAGGAGTTGGGTATTGGTACAAAACCCACATACAAACTATAATGATGACATGGTGACGTCAACCGCCGGCAACCCACCACTGGCGATTGCAATTGGGTTAAAAGTTTTTCTATGTCTGCGCCACTATGATGAATTGCGATTTATTCCTTTAATACTTGTCTTACCAATTTTGCACCCCACGAACCCTCACGAACAAAGCACTGCCTGGCATTATGCGTGAGCATCTGCATGGCTTTTGCTTTTAAAATTCGCGCTAAATTCGTGATAAGGGTACGTGAAAGCGGTAAACTGTATGGGCATATTCTTCGTACCTCTAACATTCAGTAGACCAGGTGCTAAGTTCCGTTTGTAAACATTGATGGCACCTCATCTATACAATATAAGGAATACGAGTCAATTACAAAGGTCCCATTCATTGTTTGCAAATGGATGAAACATTCTCTGACTACACGCCGCAGGCAGCCTATTACACTCGATTGCAGCCTATTACACTCGATTGTTACACCTGTTCAATGGCCATGTTTAAATGTATTACCCTAATTGCCTTCATTCATTGATTTCATTCGCATACAAGTCCCTCGTAGTTTTGAATGGATGAATGTTTTTAAGTGATACTCCTTCTTATCACCTATCACTTTACAGTCCATCCACACTCGTTAACCTTGTTTGTCCCATCATTATTCTGCTTGATTTTCTAAAATTACTTTTCCCTTTATTTTGTGGTATCGTTATCTAATGTATGATGTATTTTGCTTTCAATAAATACCCAGATCCATGCATGATTGTCCCAATACCTGGTCTGTGACACTGTAGCTAAATAAGCTTCAATATTGTGGCCTAAACATCTATAGCTGTAGTGATGAATTTCTTGGCCAAGTTTCGGGTGCTCTCGTCTCCCGCCGGGGCGCGTACCGTTGGGTAACACGTGAACGCAGTTCGCGCGGCAAGCACGCGCGCGTGCGCCATGGCCGGGAGTGTTGCTCAGCTGTATAAATATTCACTCTTAAATTTTAAAAATTTTGTATTTTTTAACCACATGGCGCGGTCAACTTCTCTTTATGTTTTGCTCAACTAGCCTTATCACATTATCCAATGTATTTTGTTTCTGGTTTTATAAATTTGGTTAAACTGCCTTTATATCCCTTATTCAATCTACCTAATGAGTTTAAATCTTTTTTTTTCTATTGTGCGATTTTTAAATAAATGCACATATACGCAGAGCGTTGTGAAATTGTGGGAATCATCATTGCACCTTGTACACACTGAATTGCCATCTTACGATCATATCGTCGTGGTCCACGACATAGTGTCGAATCTGATTTTTTGGTAATTGCGTTATAGTTGATTCTTGTTGCATTTTATGTACTCTTTAGTTGTACCCCAAAATCAAAAGTGAAATACATCTCCTAACAAAAATAGCCGCAATCGAATAACACGCATTTGTAAAAACGGTGTCACAAACAATCGAATACTATTCGATAGCTTTGCGCGTCCAAATATCTCAAATCACACAGATAAATTTGTGAACGAATACGTATTCGTTGGGACAAGATGCTACGTCAGTGATCAAAATCGATAATAGGTCTATCACGATTTAAGCAATCGGTGAAATTTACCTTCCTATACTTCATGAGGGATTGGTCATGTTATTTCACATTTTATTTTTGTGTTTTAATTATGTACTCTGTGCGTCCGGGAAAAGAATATCCAAGTTTGGTAGTTTTCACTTTGGACAAAACCCAATTTAATTTTTTTTTTGGGGGGGGCATAGTGACCTTAACCCCCTCGTATTACCAAAGGGGAGGGAGTTACCACCCCAGGTAAACTTTCCTCGTTGCGCAAAAACGTTAACAACATTCGTTAAGTCTTCCATATAATTTTTCACATCCGTCTGCTAATTTTGGCGAAACAAATGTGAAGGTAGGCACCCTCACCGGGGTTAGCGTCGAAGTCAATTGGTGTATCTGGTTCTACTACCTCTACTCTACCCATTATTGAAAATGTCAGGATCTGAATTGGTCAGTTTACTGGACATTATTCTGCACTATAGCCGCTAATGCATTTTCTTATCATTCACTATTTTCATTAATCAGGCATACAAAAATACACTAAATCAGGCATATTAACTTAAAACCTATACAAACAAACACACAAAATAAAATCAAGGTTTTAGTTAATAGAATAGAAATTTGGTAGTATCATCTATGGGCTCATAAATGTACCTCGGGTCGGGAAAAAATAAAAATATTTAGTTTTTCCGACCTCGAGACATTATTCGCCTTAATAATGTACTGCATTTACCGGTATACAACCTTTAGTTATTAGTTCATTTTTTAATATTGTGACTGTATGGCTCTCAAATTATATGTTGATTAAAAACAGTAATTTCCATATCATTTGGGCCAAAAATCCCGCCTGAATCCAATATTCCTGCCTTTTTTTTATGCAAATTTCATTTTATTTCATTTTATACACTGATTTGTGTCTGTGGAAATGACCACTTTTGCCAACTTTTGAACTTTGACGTCATTGGACGCCATACTAGATTATGTTGGAATCAGTAGAAAACGGTGGCCCAATGCTATAACGGGTATACCAACATTCAAAAATTCATCTATTGCTTTAAATAATGAATTCCGGGGTGTTTACCAACCCAACCCTTAGTAAACCGTGTTACAAAAATAGAATTGTAAACATATTGCGAAAGTTGATTTTCTTTTATGTTACACTTGAAGATTCTGCAACAAATAATTACTAACATCATTTAAAAAAAACTTCGCCTTTCAGGAACAATTGATATTTTCTTTGGGAAGTGTTTGTAATAAGGCGTTAGTGCCCTCTAAATTGTTTAGATTATGTTAATGATTTTATGGTATATTTACCCATTTAATTGTAATTCGTTTCCAGTTTGGTATATATTTTAAGGTGTGCATTACTGTAAGATTCTTAAGAAATTTAAGAAAACGAGAAATTAGCACCACTTTTATCCTCCAAAAGATTTGAGTTATGAAACATTCCAGTTACATTTAAATATTTTCTGTGAGCTCAATTTTTAAACAGTTCCAGCCAATATATTGTGTGTTACAACATGCATACTATTTATAATTTTTATATAACATGCACTACAAGGTTTTGTGTTCCTTCTAACGTATGGACACTCTTGAAATTTATGTTTTTTCTGCAAAAATGAGTTCTAACATTATTGGCGACTAATTAAAGATATTATTTGAGGGCAAATTTGAGAGGTTGTAATTTCTGAAATTCGTTGGTCATCGTGGTCAGCTGAACTAATTTTACAACGAACGATAATGCAACAGTGAATGTTTCCCACTTTAAACCGGATTATGAGTAGTTTGTTATACAAATTGAAATGGTTAGAACATAAACACAATGAAATAGACATCGTTATCGTCGTCGTCTTCATCTTCATAGACATTAGTCATCGTTCGTCATCGTCGTCATCATCATCATTCATCATCATCATCATCTCAGCTTCATCATAATTCATCACATCATCGATCAGTAGCATCATTGTGGTCGTTCAAGCTCGATTGTTTACTTATTTCATCGTATTGCCACCATCCTCCCGCCCATCGGTATTCTTACATCGTGGCATCGTTCGGCATCACATTTTTTTAAAATAGTAAAAACCCGGAGCTATAGTAACTCACAATACCAACATTAGAAATCAACGGGTTTTCATGCAGCGAATACGTATTCGAATCCTTAGAGCACAGCGAATCAAAAATTTTTTGGGGTTTGACAAACAATCGAAACCACATTCAGTTACCATTTTGAATAAGAAAACAGTGTTTTCTTGGTTATTAATTACTGTCGTCAGTTAGTAACCATTCATGTCTTTAACATACACCACTTAAACTAGCCATTTCCTTTTATTTCATTTAATTACACGCATTCATAGTAACTCCAAACTTTCACGGCCGTTTTCTCAGAACTAAGCATTTAATGCTGATTCGCACTATTCAGAACCCACGACATTATTATGGTCCATGTATTTGTCTATTTCCCCATTAAACAATCAGTGTTTACAAGCGGTCCAATGCCTCCCAATGATCCCTCTTACCCATCTCATACTTATCTATAAAAGTTGTTTGGTTGCTAGCATATACTGTGTTAACCATTGTTGTCCAACTTTTTTGCATGACATTTATTTTGACCAACATTTGCATGTATGCTTCAATGTTCTCAAAACTCATGTTTAATACCATAATATTAACTTTATTGTTACTTTGAGGTTAAACGCAACCTTATCCATTAACATGTGTTTCCATTCGAAAATCATTTTTTTGTTCTTATTATTGTTTGAGTTTGAAATAAAGCACTATCACCGAGTGCGTTGTGATATTGTGGAAATCATCATTGCAACTTTCACACGGAAAAATGGCCATCCTACGACGATCATATTATGGAACCCATGTGTATCTTGGTTATGTCCCTTATTAAACAATCAGTGTTTACAGCGGTCCAATGCCTCCAATGAATCCCTCGTACCCATGCTCATGCTTATCTTTAAAAAAAAAGTGGTTTTCATTGCTAGCATACTTTTTGAAATGTACATTTATTTTGACCCACATTTTGCATGTTGCCTCATAGCTCTCAAAAACTCATTATGTTAATAACCATATTGTATTTTAACTTATTGTAACCTTGTTTAACCACCTTGATCCAGGTCGAAATCATTTTTCTTATTATTATATGTGAGTTTTAAATAAACACATATCATCGACGTTGTGATATTGTGGACATCATCATTGCACACCTGGTCCACATTGAATTGCCATCTTACGATCATATCATGGTAACCATGTATATCTTGGTTATGTCCCTCATTAAACAATCAAAAAATAAACAAACTGTTGGTATTGACCTTTTTTTTTTGTATATTTAACCCAAACCCCCCCCCCACATTTGTATTTTTTGCACCATGTCCAGCTACCTGATTGTATTCTAAATGTACCCCAATTTGACCATTTCCATTCAATAGTTGATCCTCAATGATTCTCACTCCTCAACCACTGATACTGACTGTAATATTGATCACATCCAAATCCCAACTGAGTTATTCCATTAGTGACGGTCCTAAATGATTTGCTACATCTAAAACATTCACCTGTCTTTATTTCATCACAATGTTCGCAGCTTAAATAAACACTCCACGATGTCACTAATATCTTTCTACCATTAATCATATCTTTCATATTTTTGGTTTTACATACACTTGTTTTAACTATGATTACGAATCTAACTTAGTTGACTCCGATGGTTCCTCAGTTTAAAATTCCAACTCATGACCGAAGAGAGGCGGTGCCTCCCTTTTCATTGGGAAAATCCTGGGCGATCTATTTCCTGGACTATCTACGATTAATCCCTATCACATGATTCATGTCGGCAGCTTTTATCAATAATCAACACCCGTCACTCAGTGGTACTCTGCATCGCGATAACTTTTAAACTTTGACGGTTCTCACATAACGGGATCGCTCACAGTATAAAACTAAATTATTTCATTAAGTTCCAACTTTAAGTTTGTACTGTTTTTTAGGTTAAACTTCACGAGACAAGGTTTTCTTCATTAAAGATTTCGTGTTAAGAGTCTGGGATTTCATTTTCTACGGACTATTTTGAGTGACTTTGAGGCTTACCTTGAAAGGAGTTTTCAAGACATTATTTCTCGGTGTTCAACAAAGATTTGCTACCCTCATTTTGGCCAGGACACATCCTACATAAGTGTTACGAAATAAGAAAGAAATAGAGAAAGGAATAAAGAAATAAATAAAGAAAGGAATTGAATTTAAAGACCGGAAGTGAATTTCCACTCAAAAGAGTAAAAATCACTCTAAAAAGAGTGGATTTCCACTCTTTTGAGGAGTTAAACGAATGAAAACTTTTGGGGAGTGAAACGAAGGACAACGCGAAAACGATTGGAAATCCACTCCTTTTGGTTTAATAGTTCCTTGTGAAATAAAAAAAAACATAGGAACAAACTATCGCGAAACGTGCACTTTAACATTTACGTGTGTAGGCTTATACTAAAACTCTCGGCACGGTTATCCTGTTTAATTAGATCCTGGTAGGGCGAACTGATCTCAATCACCCATTGTGTGTTAAGACACGGATAAAGATATTGCCCATTAGGGAACAATAGGAACATAGCGTAGATCGTCCAGAATTAGATCGTCCGGTATAAATCTTTTCAATCACACCTAACATTGACTTTGAACTAAGGACCGACCTAAATATTAATTGCCCTGACTGCGACTCTGTTTTTATCGAATTAATGACATCACCCCAACAAATCCATCAGAAAAAAACTATTGTTGGCATCATCTTCGCCATAACAGTTCACCTTGACGAGTTTCAATCTTGCGCTTTCAACGCGGCTTCAATACGTTAACAACTGAGTCCAATCTTGCTATATCATGGGCCGATTTTAACATCGATCTTCTGGATTATGACTCCGATCCTAAAGTTAATGACTTCGTTTAATCTTTTTATTTTCTCCAATGGTTTTTTTTCCCTAACCATTGAAGGCCTACCCGAATAACAGAACATCTGCCACGATCCTTGATAACATCATAACAATGATCTTTTATTCAATCTAAATGCGGGCGTCTTAGTCAATGATATCTTAGACCATTTTCCAGTTTGTTTACTTTAATGCAACAAATTCTGACTCCAGATTTATCTTTTAACAAACAAAATTCGCTGACTAAATAGTCCACGCCAACTTAAGTAAGCAAGCATTCAAGGGTTTTAAAAATGGACTATCATACACTACGTGGCAGAATGTGTTTGACGATGACAACCTGAAACAGCTTTTAATGCTCTCCAAGACAAGGTATCAAATTATATAATATTTACTGTCCTGTTAAATCCCCTAAATTATCCAAACGTAAAACGCCCAGGAAACCATGGATAACGTTGGGTCTAATCAAATATCTATTAATACTAAAGATAAATTATTTAGAAAATACCGCTCCAACCTAATAACGATAATAAACTTAAATACACAAATATCCAATACGCTAAATTATCTTCTGCGTCATTGCTAAACGTAATCATATCCACCAGCTTGATGCCACAGGAACAATATGAAAAAAAACATGGCAAACTCTAAATAATCTACTTGGCAGAAAAAAATCCCCAAACCCACCCTCATACTTTATCGCTCTAATTGCTCTCTGAAATAATAGAACCCCCTGTTAAAAATTTCCGTAAATTAAGAAAACAGATTTTCCTTAATTTACGGAAAAATCCTGTTTTGAAACAATAAATATCAAAAACAAAAAAACATAAAAAATCGCTAAAAATGTTAAGTTACTGAAATAATTTTCAAAAATTGCTGGCAGCATATTTCCGGACTTTTTTTTTTTGGTTCCGTACTTTTAAATTCGGAACAATTTCTGTTAAAATACATATGTTTTTCCATAATATGAACAATTTCTGTAAAATTACTGTCAAGTTCTGTTAATTGACAGAAATTTCTGTAATTTAACCCTAAAAATGCTGGAATAACTGCTGCCAAAATTTCCGTAAATTTACGGACATGTGTTTTAACGTAAATAGTCCACTCAATCTATGAAAATACTAGGTACACCTGACAACATTGCTACAGAGGTTTCCTTGCGTAACTGATATACATTCTCCCAACAACGTTCAAAAAGGTAGAAAAGGGAGCCTGGCAAGACATGGTATTTGCATTTATTCTTATTGACGTATACGCCCATATTTCGACAAAGGTATATAGCTCATAAATGCATGTTTAGGAAGATTTTCCATTTTTCTGTTAGTATTTGAACATGTTTTACATGGATATGCCTGCAAGGTGTGTAGCACTTGCAATTGATATATTAAAAATGGTCCTTTCAGATAAAATGTACCCAAAAATACGGGGTCATTCGGTACACAAACTGAATAAAATGGGGTCATCCAGTATGAAACTTTAAGGGGGCCAATTATGTTAAAACCTGAAATTAAAATAGGAAATTTTTTTTCAGAGTTCAAACTGCCATGGAATTATAAAATTGCTGCCATGAAATTATAAATTTGTTAAAAATGTGCACATAGGCTGCGAATATTTTGAATTTGGGTGTTAAAATTCTTTAAAAAAGTGGATAATTTTATGCAAACTTGTGATAAAAGTGGATAACAGGAAAGAAGAAAATGGGGGTCATTGTGTAATCTATGTGAACATTTTAAATAGGGTGTCATTTTGTAATAGCCTGGGTAATAGTTAGGACAGCAGCATAAAAAGGCGGTCAAGCATTCTAGAAGTCACCAAAGTCAGCATCTCACAGACCTTGACTACGCAGCTCTAACAGGGGATATGATATCTGCTGCACAAGATGTACTACAAAGCATCATTTGAGAATGCTGCAGATAAAGTCAGCCTACATCTAAATGCCAAAGAGACGGAATGGAATACTTGACCGTCAATGAGGAAGAGAATCATCAACCTACCTGCAGTACACACGGTACCCAACTCAAAAAGGTTAGACCTCAAGTACCTCGGCTCCTATGTTGGACAGCAAGAAAGACTCAGAGTTAAAGGGCCGTGGCCTGGTCGCTAATAGCATCGTCCCTATACTCCAAGATTTTACCGGAAGTGGTCAACATTTTGGTATTTGAAGAAAGCTACAATTTTTCTCATTTACCATGTGAAATCTTAGGGCTAAAGGATATTTGGTTTGGAAGTTATGATCGAAAATGTACCCCCATTTTGGTCGAACGGTATTAATTTTACACATATAGGGCTAAGAAAATCATATTTTTAGCTCTCACATGAAAACGGGTTGAAATATCAGCGCAAAACTCTACAGATGAGGTTTAGGGGCGAAGACCATTCTATCAAGATGAAAACTTTATTTACTTAAATCGGGTCGTCCCCTTCTAATATATTGTATAATAACCAAAATATAGGCAAAAATGGCGCATAAGTTTTATGCAAATTAGCATGTCTTGCCATGCTTCCTTTTTTCTACCTTTTTGATATGTTGTTCGGGAGGGTATATACAACAAGTTACAGCAACAAAACCTTCTGTAGCAGTTTTGTCCAGGTCATACCGTAGATTGAGTGGACTAAAATCGCTCACAAATTCAATGACTTTTTTACCAACATAGGCCCATCACTGGCTGCTAAGATACCCCCTCCTGACTACGTTAATCCTAGCAAATGCAGTTCATCTCGATTTCCACATAGTATATTTCTATCGCCTACACCTAAGGAAGAATTGTTGGATATTACCTCACAAATGAAACCTAGTAATAGCTGTGGCGTCGATGGTATTAGCTCAAACATAGTTAAACAGATTTTACCAAACATTATTGAGCCTATTATGCATATATTCAATCTTTCCATATCCACCGGTATGTCCCATCTAAATTAAAAGTTGCTAGAGTTATTCCGATCTTTAAAACTGGTGATAAGCATTCTTTCAACAATTACCGGCCAATATCCATCCTTCCAGCGTTATCCAAGATTCTTGAAAAATTAATGTATAACATAATCATCACATTTATTGATAAATATAAAATCCTCAATCCTGCCCAGTTTGGCTTTAGACCTAAACACCTTCATGGCAATTAATAAACTTTATGATAAAATTACTACTGCCCTTGACCAAAACTCTGCACTGCCGGGATCTTTCTAGATCTCAGCAAAGCCTTCGATACTCTTGATCACAAAATTCTCATTAATAAACTAAAACAATATGGTATAAGAGGTAATGCCAATACTTGGATTGAAAATTACCTGGATAACCGTAAACAATTTGTTGAGTACAACCAACACCACTCGTCCACTTCTTCGATCAGTTGCGGCGTACCTCAAGGCTCAATTCTAGGACCTCTTTTATTTCTACTTTATATTAATGACCTCCCTCAGTGCTCTCCTAATCTTCAATTTATTATGTTCGCAGATGACACTAATATTCTGTATTCTAACAAAGAACATAAATTACTTGAATCAACCTTAAATAAAGAATTAACCCATATATCTAATTGGTTTAAAATAAATAAACTTTCTTTAAACATTAAAAAAAAATAATTTTATGGTATTCAGAAATAAACACAACCCCTTACCACCAAATGATATTAACATTATTATCGAAAATAAACCACTTGAACAAGTAAACACAACTAATTTTTTAGGCGTTTTAATTGATGATGATATGTCTTGGAAATCACACAATTCACATGTTACTAAAATAATTTCTAAATACAACGGTATCATCAGAAAAGTTAAACCCTTTCTGCCCCTTGATTCACTGACCACCTTATATAATACGCTTGTCTTCCCTTACATCAACTACTGTGCCATTATCTGGGCAGATAAAAAATAATTCTAATCTTCATTCCATGTTTTAATGCAAAAAAGATCATACGGTCTTGTACTAATTCACTTTGGTTAGCCCATACAGACCCTCTTTCTCCTCCATGAATACGCTCAAAATTGATGACATTTACGTCTTCAAGACTGCCCAGTTTATGTATAAATACCATCATGACCTACTTCCTCCAAATATCTTAGATGATCATTTTTTCTTGACCAGACAAGATGTCCATCCCTATGACACGCGATCATCTAAGGACTTGTACGTTAGTCAGACAAATACCAGACTTGCTGAAAACACCATTAGGATCCAAGGAGCCCTTTTATGGAATTCGTTGAATGACCGTCTTAAGCAGTCTCCATCCTTAGCTATTTTTAAAGCAATTCTCAAAAAACAGCTAATTGATTTTCATTCTGCAACTGATTGTCTTATGATTTGGGTATATACCTTACTCGTATTCATTATATATTTAACCGTTGTTTTGTTTTCTCTGTATTTTTTTTTTCAATCTATTAATTGTAATTTTGGTCAGCATCCTTATTTTCCCCGTGTATGTGCTCGTAATTTATCATTGTATGTTTATGCCTTATCAAATTAAGTTTCATACTCATGTTGTTAATGTGTAACTTATGCATGGGTGCCACTAATTACACGCCCTGCGTTTTAAGTGGCATCAACATCTCTTGTATATTGTATATTATTTCTAAATCATTTTTTGTTTTATTAAATATGTTCATATTTTATATTTGTTACACTATTTATATTTACTGTACATGTGCAATGAGATGGAAATAAACCTGAAACCTGAAAAAAAGCAGAGCAATGCAATTTTAACTGTGTTACTGCTGCGTTGAGTCAGAGATAATTTTCATTGTTATTTTCTTTCAACGCTTACTATGCTGTTTTGCGGATGCAGATGTTTACATAATTATGAAAAATTCAAAACCTTAAAGAGAGCACATTTGAAAAATAGTGCGCCCTCAAGATTTTTCAAAAATCGATATTTTTGCATGGCTGTAAGGCTTTTATATACAAAAGCCCTCACCCAAAATGATTAAGACCAAACCAGCTTCCTTATGGGTAAACAGAACAATTTTATAATTTAGCGTCGCCGGCGACGCTAAATTCAGCAGACGACGAAAATGGCGTTTAACACAAGAACACGCACGCCGTATGCATGTTTCCCACGCTATGCACACTGTTTGATCAGTCTATAACCTTTGTGGTTTTAATATCAGTGAGTACGAGTCAAAAATATTCATGTAATATACACATTTGTTGATTAAAGTTATGGAAAACTTAAAAGTTGGCCTACAAATGTCCTGGATGTCTTTATCCTCATATCAATGTCCCTATCTGTTTTGGGTATGTTATTTTTATGTGTAAAATAAATCTCTGTTTTTCCAATGGCCTAGACTATCATTTGAGAGCAAATTGAAGAAATTTCATATGTTGTGAAAAGGTGCCAGTGCCGCTTTAAACCAATCATTCCCTGTAGCTGGAAGTTTATGGCTGAAGTACTTACATTTAATGGAAGCAATGGGACGTACGGAGTATTCGGATCAAACTGATGCTGATCTTCAGCTGGACATTGTAGATACCGGAAATCGTACCTGTACTGAGGTCAAGTTCATGAAGAAGTATGTAAGTTTAATTGGTGATTATTTTGAGGTTTTGCACAGCTTTTCACGCTTTAAACCCATGCTAGGCCATTTCCTGGGTCTCGCACACCAAGGATTTTAGCGATCAACATTGGCTGATTGTGACATGCAGCCAACACACTTTTGTGGGCAGATCAGCAGATACCGGTTACAGTTTCATTGAAAACAGTCTAGAGGCGAGACATTCTGTCTAGAAATCGAGGGCAGGTTGTGGCCGGAATCGGTTCAAACACTGATGGAATTGAGTATAATTCATCTTTTCAAAGCTTGTAATCAATCCTAAGCCCTTATGTCAAAATGCTTCTAAGAAATTTCGCTTAACTTTCAACTGGCATATGTATAAACATATTGCTGGTACAAATGAATATTGACCCGAAGGTCTGAAAATTACTGGGATAACCCTGGCAGGGTACCATAGTATGAATCATGCGGATTGATCATAATTACAACTCGCGGCAACACACACCCACACACATCACACACAATTTGACAAAGTCACTTACGCCGTATTGATTCTTATTTGTGGGATCTTGCACCATTGTTTCGCATCTGTCTAGGACTGCCTGAAAAATAAATTCCAGCAAAATGCATTTAAAGCAATATTAGCACATTTTTTTGAAGAGCGCCCCCAATTTTTCAAAAATTTGGAGATTTTTACACGATTGCATTGGTAACTGGCTAGTAAACTATACCTGTGAATGGTTAAGCACGAAAATGTCTATGTGTCACAAACGAAGGAATTTTGTACTAGAAAAATTATTATCGGGGATCCCGATAATAATACAACGGCTGCTGGAAACGGCCTTCCAATGTGAAATAGCCGGGAAATAGCGCCATGCACGTATCTACGCTCATCCATTAGTTGTTTTAATAGTTCAGGCAAGCCAAGTTATAGGTTATTTTCTCGAGGTGGCACTATTTCATCATGGACGGACATAAACGTAGCATTTCCAGCTCTGCCGTTAAGCCCAATCTGGGATCCAAATTCTAATTTAAAAATCGCTTATTTTGTGATAAATACGCATTTTTTAGCATTCTCGTTCGCAGGTATAGTTTCCTAGACAATTACCAACGTAACTTTGCAAAAATATCAAATTTTGAAAATTTGGGGCGCTCTTCAAAAAATGTGCTAATATTGCTTTAATGTTTTTCAATTGATTTAGAACTGAATGTTACAATGGGATAGGAATATGGTGTTGCGCCACCTGTTGGGTGCCAGTGCCTATTTCAAGGGGCGTTATAAGTTCTTTTCAAAGGGCGCCCGCCCACGCATTATTGGGCTATAGCCGTATGCGCTGTACGCAGTGGCGGATTTAAGAGTCAGCAGTGTCAGCAGCTGCTGACAGGGCCCCCCTGAAATATTGCTCTCAGGGCCCCCTCGGACACACCTTAGTAGGACTAAAGTGCGATATTGCGTTGCTTCTTGACGATAAAGGGGCCCACCTTAAAGCGGCACTGGCACATTTTCACAAAATATGAAACATGCAAAAATATCGATTTTGAAAAATCTTGAGGGCGCACTATTTTTCAAATGTGCCAGTGTCTCTTTAAGCTGCTGACAGGGCCCTTTTCCTTAAATCCGCCACTGGCTGTACATCCCGGTTCCGACGCGGCGCATGCTCTTTCCATTGATAAAAGATATAGGTCATGCGGCAAATTTCATTGACAGAGTGTAACATAAAAAAAGGAAACCCTCAAAGCGCACTCTATTTCACGAAAAGAAATGAGTAAACCATACAAATTAATACACATCTGGAAAGTGGATTTCATTAGGTTTCCGACGCCGAAAAATCTTTCCAAAAGGTCACATATTCCCGGCACATATTGACCAAGTTATGGTCGATTGAAAATTTAAACTACTTTTTCATTTTATCCACTGATTGTTACGCTTTCAGTAGTCTTTAGTCAATACACATTCTCCAAGCTCATTATTTTGTTTATAGTTTCTTTTTTTTTGCGACAAAGGTCACTTCTGATATTGCAAAGTTTAGTTTCAATTATTAGAAATTCCAATATTTTGCCTCATTCTTCTTTACTGTGCTGCTCTGTCTCCCCCCCCCCCACTTGGGGAAGTTGGCAGCCCCTAAGACGGATGCAGGCTTGCGTTCTCTTTTCCATTTCAGTAATCGACTTCTAATCATTCTTGTCCGTCGGATGCTTGCAAAGGCAGCGGTTATTCTGTTGCGAAGATTCCCGATTTGACATTAAAGAGTGAAGTGTATGTACAGGAACCACCAGCAAACTTGCCAGAACTTCGCAATAAAATAACCGCTGCCTTTGCAAGCATCCGACGGACAGGAATGGTTAGAAGTCGATCGATTATTGAAATGGAAAGAGAGCGCAAGGATGCACCCGTCTTCATGGTCTTAGAGGTAGCCAAATAGGGGTGGGGGAGGGGCAGAGCAGCACAGAAAGAAGATCAAGATCTTGGAATTTCTAATAATTTAAACTAACCTTTTCAATATCAGAACTGATCTTTGTCGCAAAACAAAAGAAACCATAAACGAAAGAATGTGTCTGGAAAAGGTGTATTATCTAAAGACAGCTCAGACAGTAACAATCCGTGGATAAAATGAAAGAGTGGTACAAATTTTCAATCGGCCATAACTCGGTCAATATGTGTCCTTTTTGGAAAGATTTTTTGTTTTGGTGTCGGAAACCTAATGAAATGCACTTTTCAGATGTGTATTAATTTGTATGGTTTACTCTTTTCATTTCGTGAAACAGGGGGCGCTTTGAAGGTTTCCTTTTTTTGAGACACCCGGTAAGAGAAACCCTGTGTCGACATTTTATACAAAAGAAATCCTTTCACGTAAACATGACGTTTTGGCATAATCCTCTTCATGTTTTTGAAATGTTTGAATGTTTAAATATATCATAACGAAATAATAGACAGATTTAGATGACATGCGCGAAGTGATGTACTTGTACTTAGAATGTGGACTTTTTTGTTCATGATTCAATCAAATTCATTACATGTATCTCGTACAAGTACGTGCATCGCGTATACATCTAATCCTCACTAATATCTTACTAGTGCTACGTCAGGCAACAGTTCTATGAGTCCCAACATATGATACTGACCGGCAACACCTCTTTGCGATAGAACTTCGTGCCACCTGTAAAATAATAAATTAGAAGGAATAATAAAATAATAATTAAGCTTAAGATTTCCCTGTAACTGACGAGCACTTTTGTGAATCCAAACACGCTTCAACAATTCTTTAATTCTACACTATCAAAGTTTAAGAAGTCTCACTAACTCTCTCTGTGCTAATCAACTGTGTAAGTTATAACACGTAAGTTAGTGACATTTGAAGCAATAATGGCACATTTTTTGAAGAGCGCCCCCAATTTTAAAAATTTGATATTTTGGCACAGTTACGTTGGTGATTGTCTAGGAAACTATACCTGCGAACGCGAATGCTAAAATGCGTATTTATCATAAATTAAGCGATTTTGTAATTAGAAGTTGGATCCCAGATTGGACTTAACGGCAGAGCTGGAAATGCTACGTCTATGTCCGTCCATGATGAAATAGTACCTTCTTGAGAAAATAACCTCTAACTTGATTTGCCTGACCCATAAAACAACTAATGGAGGAGCGTAGACACGTACATGGCGCTATTTCCCGGCTATTTCACATTGGAAGGCCGTTTCCAGCAGCCGTTGAATTATTATCGGGGATCCCGATAATAATTATTCTAATTACAAAATTCCTTCGTTTGTGAGACACGGACTTTTTCGAGCTTAACCATTCACAGGTATGGTTTACTAGCCAGTTACCAATGCAACCGTGTAAAAATCTCATTGTTTTGAAAAATTGGGGGCGCTCTTCAAAAAATGTGCTAATATTGCTTTAAGACGGTTTCCCAAATACACCTGGCATGTTTTTCGATCAGTATTGTGCCAAAGTCAGACCATTTTGAAAGTTTTCGAAATATACATTTTGTTGCATTTGTCTTGCTCTTTCATTGAACACCTCGCTTGTAAAAAAAAAAGTGCAAAAAAGCTGAGATAGAGTGCCCGAAAGACGCACCCCCAACCAAAAGTTGCAGTTTTTTTTTTTGGATTTTTGATTGGTCACTGTGTGGTACAACGCAATAATACCTGTGTATTGATTTTACACAAAGTGGTTTTCCGACTGAATGAGCGAGAAAGGGTACTTGCAATATTGATTGTGGTTTGCGTGTTCGTGTCCCCAGTACACTGCAGTGCCCATTCAAAAATCCAAAGACTGCAACTTTTGGTTTTGATGGTTTGCGTCTTTTGGGCGTTCTATCTCAGCCATTTCTGCACGGTTTTACAAGCCATGTATTAAATGAAAGAGCAAGACCTAGACAATAAAATGGATATTTCGAAAACTTTCAAAATGGTAGGACTTTGGCACAATACTGATTGAAAAACACGCCGAGATACTTTTTGTGCGAGGTGTATTTGCAAGTCATTTGGGGAAGTCATTAAAAAAACCCTAAAAACACAAAGACTAGGGATTGTTTGCACTGATTTCAATACATTTTAAGGCTAATTTTGAATATGCCCATTAAAAATAATTTTCAAATGATTTTAACCAAAAAAAAAATTCATGCGTGTGTCGAGTGCATTCGACATCCGCATGCCAAGAGTTATCATTGCCAATGTTTCTATTATGACCACAATGCATAAATTAAAGACATCTCAGTGCTTTGCTCAACCAGAAAAATCGAACAAATCATCAAAATCCGGATTTTGCATGTTTGTATCAGGTTTAGGTATCTAACATACCCACAAGTATAGGAACAAACGCAACCTAATAAGGAAAAAATCGGAGATTGTAGTCATTGCTGTCCGTACGGACACTTACTCAACGCAACTTCAATGCAGATTATTTCTTGGACACTGATGTTTTCTCCCTTCTCTGTCAATTTTGCGCATCTGTGTAAAAATAACGTATAGAATTCTACGGACTTATTCTTCACTTAAGCTATTCCAGCAAAATGGAAAATTTTGACTCTTCGGTCGGATCACTGATTAATATCTTTAAAGGGCAAAAATGTGCACGTTGCATACATTATTACTCGTTACATTGAATTAATATGTAAATGTAAATGGAAAAAGCTATTCAAATTAAACACTTTCAGTTCCGTGCAAGGTGTATGTTGGGGTGGTTTATAGCAGCTGGAGTATGCACAGCCAATGATTCTTCGAAAATTGCGGCAAAACCACTTTTATATGAACGGTATAATAGGCTTTTTGACAAATTCGTGGCATTTTTTTTTTAAATTTAAAACTTCTCTTAAACAATTTATTATTCATGAGATGAGTAACGGGAAAGTTTATTCAACAAATCCGTTCACACATCGGGGCATGTTCGGTTTTCTACATAATCTAGTGACTATACAGTTAAAAATAGATAGCAGAATACAATATCCTTGAAGATTCAACGAGAGATTTCAAAACAACGAATGTTCCTAATAAATGTGAGAATTCTGATTTTTAAACTGGTGTAAAACTTTCTATCAAAATATCCACCTCTGAAAGACATTAAGCTGAAAACTGTTTGTTTGGTACAAATTTGTTAAATTCTAATTTTCATATAGGATGGACAAATACGAAATTCATCTATGTTTTCATTGAAATCGAAGCATATAAAATCACCTTTTGTTTTCTTTTTAAGTTCTTCTGTAGCAAACAAAAGGTAAAGAGTGTCTAATCTATATGAAATGCTACATATCACAGAAAATATGGATGACTTGAATCTCCCGTTACACCTTCGGTAAACGTGCTGTTTATCTTCCTAAGGTACAAGTGACGTAACCAGCGGGGGCAGTGGGGGCGCAAGCCCCCCCCCAAACGGAACCCTCGCCCCCCCCCCCCGCAGCCCACCAAATGAGCTGACCTTTTGTTACAGTGTTTATGGAGAAGGACCAAAAATTATGACCCCCCTACAAAAAATGCCTCTGGCACCCCTTCTGCCCCCCCCCCCTCCCCATTGCAAAGGTCTGGTTACGCCAGCTAAGGTACGAGTAAAATAGATTTACACGTGACGGGCCTGTCTTATTTGAAACAAGCCAAGGTGTGTTGCATGCTGTTAATGTCTTTGTCCTTGCGCCTAAGTATAATGACTTCACATTTACTTTATTGGCCCCTACTGCAAGGGCCACCTCTTGGTAGCATTCGCAACAATTGCAAAATAATGGTACATTTCCATCATATCACACTTAAAGTCTGGTCGGAGTCAAGTAAAAATGATACGGCATTTGTACGACCGTCTTGGGCAGCAAGATGTAAGGCTGTGTTCTGTTATGAGAAATATTGGTATGTATTAACACACGTTACGGTGCCCAAGTGATCGAGATCTTGATCAAAAACATGTGGGCAGGATTATTTAAATGATTGCTTTGCTGTACAAGAGGTGTTAATTTTAATTTGTCATTAGCCTATTAAATATTTTTGATTCGTTTTGATGAGTTGCTTAGTTGATTCTATTAATTCTCATCGACGAAGTGAAAGTCGAGAATACCGTTCTTCTGTGTATAATGGTCTGCACCCTTCCCGTTACAGGTATAAGGGGACACATTGACCCCACCCCCTTCGACAACCAATTTGTCCGTGGATCCCAAAACTCGGTCATGATGCGGGGTACATCGACCCCCATACACAAAACAGGGAAAATTGAAACTAATGTGTAACGTGGATCAAAAACAGAATACAACGAGCACCAAATTCTCCCGGCCAAAAAGTGAAAAACAAAAATTTACGAAGGACTCCTATTCCGTAAAAGGCTCAAATAGAAACAATGTATTTTACATTGCTGAAAAAAAGTTAAAAATACTCCAGTGTTTTAAGGCGCAAAACAAATGTGAATAGCACCTCAAAATGCTTAATTATGCTACTTAGCATAATTAACGCCACGGCCGATTTGATTTTTCCACCAAAATATGCGCAACTGATATTTAGGCAATTATATAAAATTTAAGATTAAATGAAAAACTTAGTTAGCATGTATGGGGGCAAGTTTCAAAAACTTATTTTTTAACTGCTTGTTTGTCCAATAACCTCTAAAACATACTTGTAAGTGTTCTACAAGTAATAACTAGCAAAAAATGGGAAAATCATGATCCCTTTAATTGAAATTTATTACCTCTGCTGCCCCATTATGAAAATGCCGCATTCTGATTGGTCAGTTTACTGCCCATATTCTGCAATATGGGTCGCGATGCATTTTCTCATTATGTCACGCTGTTTTCGGGTTATAGAATAGAAATAAAGGGTTTGCAGTATTATTATGGGCTCATAATCTTTCTCGGCCCCCCCGGAAAAAAATAAATAATGGACTCGGCGCGCCTCGTCCATTATTTATTTTTTATAAATAATGCGACTCGGCTGGCCTCGTCAATTATTTTTTTTTCCGACTCGGACACATATTCGCCATAAAGGATACTGCATCATCCTTTATTTCTTAAATACGATTTGCTGTGTAAGACACTTCTGTTTTGAATACTTAGTATATGCTTTATCTTGTGTTACAGTATTCTTTTCCAGTGAAGATAACTATGAATTTACCGTTGCTCTCTGCAGGGCAAGGTCGCCAGAATACCTTCCTATTGCGCTCCCGAATGACGGACACTTTTGAGATATTCTCGACAGTGTGCCGTCGTAATTGTTAACAAGCTTGGTAATTGACACACGCGCACCCGCATGTGACTTTTTGAGGATTATTTGCATTGTTGCGTAATGGTTAAACAATCTTTCTTGAAACCCTTGGGACAAAATGTTTTGGGAACCTTGAAGTTAAATTCCCTTGAGATCTTCCCGTATGTTTGCGTGTTGAGCGGTATAAGGGGTAATTAAAAGTCAAAAGGTAGCAAATCTCAAGTGTAAAAACCTTGGCCCTCATGACAAAAGATTTCTACGTGAGATTCCTAAGTGTAATATGTAATTGCTAGTTTATGAGTAGAATATAAGAAAAAGGAACAAGGCTCAATGATATCTTCTTAAACCCATAAAACTGAAACGTTCCAAACGACAACAGGTTATTTTGGAATCCTCCTTGTGCTGAATTGTAAAACAAATAAGACATGATAACTATTTTTTCCGGAGGTAGGTAGGAGGGCGTGAGGGTTAGGACTTGGCGAAGATATAAGAATGGAAATTTCTTGTATTTATACATTTGCAGTTTTTTTAAGGATGTATTCGTGATTCAAGCACCTTCCGTTTTACTCCTGTTCAATAGATCCTCGGAAAAGCGTATTCCATCAAAATTGAGGTGATCCGATCTTGCGGTTTTGAGTTATGGACCATGCTTGTTTCCCACGATCCATAGACCATGTGCTGGATTTTGTCTGTTTACGGAAGAGAAAATTGCAAATTGAGTACAGATGCGACCCGAATTTGCACGTAAAATAGGTAAAAAAACTACTTAATAATGCTAACGGTTCAAATTCTACTTCTTGCGTGAATTAAGGCAGCAGCTTCTAAATGTGTGAAGTGGTGGACCACCTACACGGTCGGATAAGTTGGGGTTGAGAAGTCTAGATCCACCGGGGGGACGAAAGGTAGGGCACTACTGAGAATGCGATCCGCAGTCTGTGATAGATAGCCACATTGGCAGGCTGCGATGGCACAGCCCCATAGGGCATTATTGCTGTTGAAAGACCGACACATGTGCGAATTCTGTCAATGGTGACCCTTCCTACGTGGAGGATGCTACAGGTGGGAGTTATGTCAATAGGTGTGATAGTGAATAGATCTGTCTTGGAACTACCAGGAAAAGTGTCCATGTCTGTACGTGCTGGATGGAGAGCTGGAGGTTTAGCAAGGTGGCCGACGAAAGGTCGACGAGAGGCAAGTCTCATATCATGCCGGTAGTCTGATTTTTTGACAGTGTTATCCGCTTTTATCCCATTTCAATAATAATTTCATCTTTAATATGCCTCAAAACTAAGTGTCTATTACAAATGCTACAGCCCCCCTCCACCCGGGGTGGTTCAAAAAAATATATTATTTTCTAGGGTTTACATGAAAATTTTAATAACATTTTGCCAATTTACCAAGTCCGTTACAAGACGCGAAACGGGAATAAGTTGACCTTAGCTACGGAGGTAATTAATTGTACTTTTTTACAAACAAAATTTGTTTGTTGTTTGTTTTTCCTTTCAGCACCCAAGTTCATTTGACGATTTAATACAAATTTCTCTCAAACTGCACTTTAAAAAGATACATTCATGAAGAAAGAGAAATGCTTTCTTTAAACTAATGACGTCATTAAACGCAAAAACTCGTTGTGCACTCTCCTTTAATGAACAAGCCAAACAAAAACCCAACACCACACAAAATCCGCTGTCGGTACTCGAGACAATACACTAGGACGCCACATCTTTCTGTCTAAAATTATGGACCAACTCACATTTCACTTGTCATTTGTTGATCCAATCCAGTAATAACTGAACTCAATAAGACATTGAACTCTAAAGACACTAACTCATTGTCGTGACGTCAATATTGTTTTCAGAATAGGTAATACTTATTACAGCGTGAACTTGATTTTATTTATTCAGTAAAAGGTCCACGAAAATGGGGCAAAAGATCTGAACATCAAAAAAAACGCCTTGGTTTACTTTTAAGACATTGATATAGACAAATACAAGGTAACATCCATTAAGTGTCTAATCTATATGAAATCACTACAAATGAAACAATTAGGACGGATGCCGTGAAAATCCCCAGTTTCACATGTAAATTCTTTTAAAATTGTATTATTGATGGCTGTATAGATAAAGATCGACACCGTTTTTTTTTTTTTTGTAATTAGGGACCTTCATTATTTCTATCTAATGACAGGAAAAAAACAGAATCCCCTAGTTTTTGGCCAAGCAAAATGTGAGAATGGGTCATGTGTTGGTTTCGCTATTACATGTATTAAAATGGAGCTCATATGGCTTTTCATTTGACGACAAATATGAGGTCCTGTTGCACATTATCTATACAGCATCTCCCGTGTATAAGTTCAAGAGATGTAAAAATCTTCAATCACCAGAAATAATAATACATACCCCGTCGTCATCTTGGTAATTAAGAAGGTGTCCATGCGTCGCTAGAAGAACTTTCATTGTATTTGTATAACCTTCCATCGCAGCCAGGTGTAAAGGAGAACGGCCTTTGTGATCTCTGTGAACGGTAAAAGCAATTCATTTAAAAAATGTTTTAGTCATATGTTCCTAAATATCAATGTATGATACACATTTAGAAATCATATGATTTTGTAAAGAACATACTTAAAATGAAATTCTTTAAAAAAAATAGCGACAGCTTTGGTGTAGAAGTAGTAGTATAAGGGTATAGATTAGAAACTAGGCCTAGTCGTAGTCCTACAGTAGAAGTTAGCAGTAGAGTGCAATTGTAGTAGTATTAGTATATATTGTAGTAAGTACGTCTTAGTCGTCGTGTAGTAGTATTGGAGTCGTCGTCCATAGTAGCGTCGTCCTCTCGTAGGTCGTATTAGTAGTGTTCGTGGCAGTTGTCCTATTATTGGTAGTATTTGTTACTTGTTTGTTGTCGGTTTTTGTTGTTGTAAAAGAAAAGGTCCAGATGTGTGTATTGCTCCTACTAAGCATTAGAACTGTACACTTTGACTGTCCCTCCCATTCCACACTATGCTATATGTAGACTGTCATACCTTCACTGTCTGTCTCGTTGATGATATTTTTGCCCTCTCGCCTGTCTTAGCACTCGCTTACAGGAATTGAACGGCCATATCTGTCAAAACAGCAGTATATATTTAAAAGAAAAGGCATTGTTCATAATGATACTATTACATTTATAACTACGCCTTTTTCTTGCAGGTTACAAAGCACAACGAATTTGAACAGAGGATGAACGAAATTAGACATGGACAAATCACCTTTTCAACAGCAGTAGTTAATCAGCGCCAGGCTTGCTACATATAAAACAATGACAAACGCACACAATAACAACACAGAGAGCTTTTCAGGGATCATTTGCAAGTATAATTTGAACCATTAGGATAGTGGTAATTCTAGTTTTAATCGATTCTCCCATACAAACGAAATCATGAATTGAGTACCTGGAATAAATCCAGCAAGTAGCCCGGGGACCAATGAGTATCTGATCTAAAGATTTTTGATAAAATTGTCTACCGCAGGAAAAGAAGTCATAATTTGTCAGAATTTATATTGCTTTTCTTTCAGCTCATTTTGTGATTAATGATAAAAGGAAATGAAATTCTATATTAAAAGAAGGAAAAAGCCGACAGTTAAGCCGACCAAATCCAGGCTGAAAATAATTGGAAATATTTCTTAAAGTGACAGGAGGAGATTTATCTCAAATTGCACAAGATCGATTGTGGACCACCTACCAAGAACGTTCCGAAGTTGTATTGGACAAAGTACAAAAGAAAACAGCAACCTTGTTTTGAACTTGCAATCTTATGTATATGTTTTGTCCCAATTAGACCCTCCACCCACACCACACGTGCTTTGACTTTCTGAGCGTGCCAACGACAGAAAGTACTAAATCATCAATATTATTACATAAGAAGGCGTTCTTCGGCTTCTTCACTTCAGGTGTGCTCTAACACCCTTTTATGTTTGGAACAAACATTCCAAATTCTGAACAACACACGACGGGTTCGAAAAAAAAAATGGGAGCGCTTCTTCTGGAAATATCCTGTGTCTCTTTAAATAGTTTATTTTACGGTCTGAAGAGTGAAAGTGTGCAAACATTTCGAATACCCCCCCCCCACACGAAAATGAACGTTACCCTGTCTGCATTGGGTTATGGAGCCTCTGCATGTTTCCTTGGAGAGGCCCAGGATCCGAGACCTGGGGTATTTTCAGGTTATCCCCACCACCAACCCTTTATCATGCCGCATATCTGCCGCTCTGAGAAGTATTACAACGGTAGATAATGTGCACATGAGATAAAAGGGTCAATCAAATAGGTCAAAATGTACTATTTCCCCAAATTTGAAGAAGCAAGACCATAGTCAAATAGTAACAATGTTTAAAAATATTGTTAATTTTTTGTTTTTTTCAAAAATTACAAATTCTTTACCGGAATGCGGGCATAGTGCCCTCAAATGTTGTAATCTACGAGTATACGTACTTTGCAGCAAAATGCAACGGCGATTGTTTGTCTTTGTTCTTCAGGTTCACTGTAGCTCCTAGATCTATTAGGCCTTGTACGGACTTGATGTTGCCTTCTCTTGTCGCATAATGCATTGGTGTGCATCCGCTGTTGTCAGGTTGGTTGAGTAACTGCGCTGCTTCTGCTTTCTAGTGAAGGTAAGAGAGAAATAATATAGCAGATTTTTGTCTTCTTTACTTTCTTTTTTAAAATATGACATTATCATATAATTCATCCCTTTAACACATCCCGAAATACACTGGTTTCTATTAACGAACATAAACTCAAAGTAATGAGGAGAAAACCTGCTGTTAAAGTCATTGATTGCTTCTTTTGTTCTTTACTATGAGAACCGCGTTGAAAACCAGCGAGGACGCGGTGAATTTCGAGAATAGTTAAAAGGAGGTATGCTTCAACTTCCTGATATGTGTGCACCTATTATACTGTATACAGAATGTGAACATAAAACAACTTTCGTTAAAAGACCAGGGGTCCGTTCCCGAAATTGGTCGTACGACAGTCG
The DNA here is from genome assembly GCA_023653785.1 of Ophioderma brevispina. Lineage (NCBI taxonomy): Eukaryota > Metazoa > Echinodermata > Ophiuroidea > Amphilepidida > Ophiodermatidae > Ophioderma > Ophioderma brevispina. The sequence goes on from JAMKCH010061062.1 coordinate 32,352, forward strand.
TAGCCTCTTTCTATCGCAACTTTCAGTGCGTAAACTTCTACGTCTGTCGTAACTAGCACATACGCTTTTACCACGACTGTCCATGCGTTCCTGAAACTTAACTTAGTCGCGGGATTATCGTAAAGTTACGCGAATTTCTACGTCTACTCAGAGTTGACGTAGACTTGGCATATAACGATACACGTTGATATTATGGACATTTTGGAAGAGCTAGTATTCTTAATTTTATTTGGAAAAGAGGATGTGAGGCTGGGAGATGATTGTAGGAGATTATTCCAACCATCTTGAACCATGATAGAAGACCACACTCCATATCACTGGACCACACACCACATCCTCACAAGTGTCAGCCCTATGCAATACGGGGGTTACTCTTGTCTTTGGTTTTAGTGGGTGTGTGTGTGGGGGGTGTGGTGGTGGTACACATTGTATGTATGTGGTTTTGTGGGCTGTTTTATTTTGTTTCATTTTGTTTTGCTCAATGACCGATTTTCCCCCCCCCCCAAAATAATTTGAAAGAATATGTAGGGCCTATTTAATCTCTTGTCGAATTTTCTCACAATTTCAAAACATAGATTTCCTGTTTTCTTAAATAAATATGCCTCTTTTGTGTATTTTAACCCGACATTTTTCGGGGCGTGTCTCCAAAAAACCTCCAAATTTTCAGCACATCACTGTTACTTCCAAAGTTGAGTGATCCCCTTCCCCAAGTTGAATGTATGTCAGATTAGGAAGTGATTAATGAGTACAGCATGTCTAAATTCCGAAAACTTATATAAAAATGTAGGGTTATTTTCCATTTACTTAAGTAAGGAATAATACGTGTTGTTTCTGTACTGTAGGCCTAGGATGAACACGTCACACGACATCATTATTATGTAAGTTTAAAGGCACTGGCCAGATTTAAGGGTATTACGAAAAAGTTCTCTTGTATAATTATTATACCCAGATAACAACCAACATTGACATTGTAGATAAAGTAAACATGTTATTGAGAGATTTTTGCTAAAAAGGTTCAACTGCTTAAATTACTGTCTACAAGAATAACTGCTCTGTGCATGAGTATATTGACAATAATACAATACAAACGGCATTTGATATAGCGCCTTCTCAAAACAAGGTCAAAGCGCTTTACAAAATAGAGAGTAATTACTATTTAGCCTAAAACATAGTAATACAACAGGTATTGTAAAAGATGAACCATGAGATAAGTACTTAACATCAAACTATAAAATAAAAAAAGAAAACAGCTGCACAATTAAATATATATGCCAGGAATATACAAAGAGAGGTATTCGGACAAGTAAGATGGCAATTGTCCGGAAATGCCCTTGTAAGTAAGAAGCATAAGCTTAAAGACAACGCGCTCACTAATTGGTGGCCAATGGAGCTCTTTAAGGAGTGGTGTGGCTGGTGTCCTTCTATCAGAAGGACACACAACTATATTAGTAATGTTATCTAATGAAGACGAAAACGAACAGACCTATACCCTATGTGTTCTTGCTTTTGAAGATATACAAATATACGCGAGGTGTCATCAAGCGTCTTTGTATTTATATGAAGTGTGGGATCATCAATTCGACATAAATGATGATATAGCTGTTAAGTAAACAATAACATAATACTATGTAGGTTATCATGATCAACTTGGCCCTCTAACAAGTTATATTTTCCATTGCTCAAAATTAAATCTTAAATCTGTAAATTTAGATACCAAAATAAATGGAACCCGTCAAGTTTTATATTGACTAAAAAACTATATACTTGATCCATATTTCTAGAACCATATCTTTAAATTATGCCGGAATTTGACCTACATGGAACATTTTTTTATATAGGCCTACGTTATATTTATTGAGGAAAAACTTTACAATACCGTGCATGTGCCAAGCAAGTTAGTATTTATTGCATCTTGCAGTAATTAAATTTAAAATGTACATGTTACCTGTGAGTTATGGTATAGCTGTGTGTACATGTTTGAGTTTTAAATTATGTTTCTCTTATAATAAATGAACCCTCCCGAAGAAAATAACAACATAGAGTATGGATTACATCTAAATTGGTCACAGAAATGAAAATAAACAGCTCTCACTCGCAGATATATAACTAACTGAAATAGTTACTAAACTTAAACATTTCTCTACTAAACTAATTAATTAGTAACCGTGATAAAAAAAAAGAAGTGTAGCACAGGAGCTACATGAAGCAAATAAAAAGATTTTAACATACACACACGCGAACAAAAGATGAACCAAAGACTATGTTGACCGACAATCAAGCGAACCCTGCACTGTCCGAGTGTTTTGATACTTGTTAAAGTTCAAAAGATACCACACAATAAAAATCATTCATACCTGATGATAATAGGCACATGGTAACATTCGCAAACGTATCTCAGACTTTCGCACCTAGGCAGAGCCCAATTTTAATCCCAATCAATGAATGGAATGACCTTAAATGACCTTTAAATCGGCTTAGTTTATGTTAACGTACGATTGTCGTAGGTTTACTGGTGGAACTGCACTTACGACCATCTTAAGTACACTGTTCCGGAACGCTACTACTATGGTCGTAACCAAAATCTTAAGCCATGCGTAAGATAAACTTTACGATCATAGTTTCGGGAACGGACCCCTGGTACGCCCGATCGAGCTGGATCTTGTGGTCGAGACTATTAAAGGACTCCGGAGCTATCTGCTAAGTGTTGGACTTGAGGCTGCCATACTTGGTATAAGGTGTACATTATTTTGTTTCATATGGCATTTGATTATTAGTTTCTGACAACGCTTAACGACATTAGGCCTACCATGCGAGATACCTATGGATAATCTACCTACCACGGTTGGAGATGAGGTTTCTACACTTAGTGAGCTAGCAGAAATGATTAAAATAATTAAATATTTATTTTACATGAGCTTTGACTTCTGACTAATATACCAAGGGATCATATTATGATGCATGGGCCCCAACACTATCTACTTTCCACGTTCGGTACATGCGTAAAGATATTAATATAGTGTTTAATATGATCTTTGACCGATGGGATCGAGACCATTAATGGATCGCGAAAGAGACCTACGGCAGTCTATCTGTTTAGGTTAGAGATATTCAAAGATATGAATATTGTTTCATATGACCTTTGATCTCTAAGGTGGAGGCAACCAATGGATGTTGAAAGTTACAAGAACAAACAAACGCACGTTTCCCTTCCACCCATAATCTCAGTTATACAAACTCGGCAGACAAAATATAGGGGTTATCATTTATTCACAACACTTAAAGAAAACAACATCAGGAAAAATGTTGCAAGATTTAAGGTTCAACAAACGTTGTAACTTCTTCAATATAAGTATACGTTATAGTAATGAATCACATTTCGTCAGAAAGATGAAAACTCGGAGATGAAAAGAAATGGTGGATCTTTTTACCTTGAAGAAGCTGCGTCCAAGGGCTTCTAAACTCCCGCCAAATAAGACAGAATAGTGCAAAATATTTCGGTTATCGGAATCGGTCACTTTAAAGTCAGCACCGTGTTCTAATAACAGATGGACGGTTCTCCATCCTCCTTTCTGGGTGGCTAGAAGTAGAGGGGATCGTTCACTCTTGTCAACTGCGTTAATATCACTGCCCTTTTGGATAAAAACAAAATATTGGTTAATTATATAGTCAAAGCTATTGAGGCTGTATATCAAGGTTATATCTAGTTGTGTAATTAACCCTATACGTTATAGCACATAAGTCAGTGGCTTAGAGATGGCGTCACAAATACTTGCAGGCCATTTGGCAAGCCATCTAAAAATAATATCAACAAAGACTATGCTTGTTTGGACTAATTTAGATGCATTTTTCATGCTGATTTCTGAATATGCACTGGAAAATTAATAATTTTGACCTTTTTGAAACAAAATTGGACAAATATTGATCAGCGACTGGAGTCGCTTGCCGTGTTCAAAAGATTAAGCAATGCCGTTTATCGCCCATTGTGTAAGTTAACATTCAATTCCCAGTATATTGAAAATATCAAATGTAGCGTGAGATATTAAGCCTCCATCCTGTTTTGTATAGGGCGATATTTTGTTGATATACCATGCTACATTAGTCTTTTGATAATAATGTTTGCGGAAACTCGATTTTGGAAACATTTTAGTTCTCATAATAATGAAATAAATGAAATTATTCTACTGTTGATAAAATGTCTGCCATGATAGCCAAAAGGCACTGAAAACCCCTATACGAACCCCTAAAACGAACACTTTTTCATGTTAAGGTTTTTTTTCGTACCTGTTGCACAAGATATTCAACAACTTGGAAGTGGTCAAACATCGCTGCTCTGTAACAGAAAAAAATAACGAAATATCAATTCCTGATACGCATCTATCACAGACAAGGAACAATCTCATATGAGCGTTTGGTATCTGCAATTATAATAATGCAGATTCGAAATCTATCGTCAGACGCGGTACTGCAAGGGGAATTTGTACGTGTTACTGTCCTGTTTGGTATCTAACCATTTTGGTATTTTAAACTAAACATTCATTGAGTACCAATCAAGCACACGTTAAGGTGACTTTTAAGCTTGAGGAAGGGGAAGAAAATCAAGAAAAGCAGTGAATATGATGAACAGAGAAAACTGGCTAGAAGGTGGAGGGCAGAAGGCAAAGCAAATAAGGAGATTGCTATCTAAGCTTCTAAACAAGTCTGATAGGTTGGTACGGCGATATAATAATAAATAATAATTTGTATTTTTAACGTGCGACATATCCACTTAAACGTGATCAAGGCGCTGTGCGGCTGCCATGAAAGGCGCTCAGCACATCAGAGAACCATAATACCAGAACAGATTTATGCCAAGAAGCTCGATTTTAGAAAAAAAAAAAAAAAAAAAAAAGCGGTACTGCAAGGGGAATTTGTACGTGTTACTGTCCTGTTTGGTATCTAACCATTTTGGTATTTTAAACTAAACATTCATTGAGTACCAATCAAGCACACGTTAAGGTGACTTTTAAAGGTGCAACAAGAGATTTCACATATCAGGTGTCCCTTAAAAATCGAAAGTACTAATTTTTGCTCTGATGTGAAGCTTTCTATCCAAAACATCCCCACCTGAAAGTATTAAGCTGAGATATGTTTCCTTGGTACAAAAATTTTGAATTTTTTAATTTCGTATAGGAGCAAATACGAAATTCAGCCTATGTTTTATATTGAAATCTAAGCAAATAAAAATCACATTTTTTCTCTCTTTAAGACATTTCTGTAGCGAAATACAAGGTAAGAAATCTATTGAGTGTCTAATCTTTATAAAATTACTCTTATGACACAATATTTGGGTGCCTCAAAATCTCTCGTTGCACCTTTAAGCTTGAGGAAGGGGAAGAAAATCAAGAAAATCAGTGAATATGATGAACAGAGAAAACTGGCTAGAAGGTGGAGGGCAGAAGGCAAAACAAATAAGGAGATTGCTATCTAAGCTTCTAAACAAGTCTGATAGGTTGGTACGGCGATATAATAATAAATAATAATTTGTATTTTAAACGCGCGACATATCCACTTAAACGTGATCAAGGCGCTGTGCGGCTGCCATGAAAGGCGCTCAGCACATCAGAGAACCATAATACCAGAACAGATTTATGCCAAGAAGCTCGATTTTAGAAGCAGGAGGAAACCGGAGTACCCGGAGAAAACCTGCGGGAACGAGTATGGACCGAGAAACCAAATTCATATAAAGCCACCGAGAACGAGCCCCTGTCGGGAATCGAACCCGAGACCTCATTGGTGAAAGGCGAGGGAAGATACGCTGCGCCAACCCGTCTCCCCGGCGATGGTGCATCCACCCTGATGAATCCGTGGAAAGTCGACTCATGGCGGAATAGATCCCAAAGGTCATTAACTTTTAAGGGGACAATAATTTTAAGTATAATGACCTCCAAGTGCATCAAAAATGAGTCAAAGGTATTGAAAAGAGATGTTATGAATAAATATTTCATATTCATAAAAAATAAGTCGATTGTGTTTATGTTTACTCTTTAAGATTTTAGGGCCGACAATGCTTTCTGTACACCATATAAAACTGATTTTAGCTTGTACTTTGGTGTGATATTGATGTATTTCCTCTGTTAGAGTTTTAAATATGAAAGATACATGCTCAAAGTTGCAATTCTTTCATAGACGACTGTGTATTATTGAGTTAGTGGTGTATACTAGCACATGCGTATGTCCACATAACAGACCCTTTTAAACTAGTTACAGTGCTTTGGATAAATCGGTCCACTCAGGCATGACATAGTTTGCAGGTAGATTTACAACTAAGATTCGCGAAAGCACCACAGGAGTGAATCTGGAGGGCAAAAATGAAACTACTTGCACTTAAAGTCGCCGCGAAGAGGCTGGGAAGTTTGGTAACTTAACACAGATATAAAATACTTCATTATCAATACAATAACACACTTCAAAAAAATATAATCATGAGATTGAAAATGCCAATGTAATCGATATTGTGTTCAATTAAAAAAACAAGCCACTTCATTTTTTTTCTTCCGGACAAGAGCTGAAAAAGAGTATCAATAAATATCGTTGTCATTTACTTCATCGTTTTTAAGACACGTGCCATAGAAAACACGATTCACCAAAGTTTAAACAGACACTTAAAATTCGATGGTATAGTCCATTCCGAGACAAACTGTTTTTGATGATCATTAACTTGCTCTTGCTTCAAGAAGAAATAATAATGTAAAATAATTAAATATAACAAAAGACTCGAATAGGTATCATTGAATTCCTCTCCTTTTGAGTAAACCTGTATGTGGAGGTAACTCACAAATATGGGTACGGTCTATTTTGTTCCAGGGTTTTGTGCTCAATGTACCAAAGTGACTTTGCGTCGCTTGTGGTCTAAAATGCGTTTGCAATCAAAATATGGAATCCTCTTTTCGCAGATGAATCAAGTATGTTTCATTTTAATATCTGAAGTACTCACTTATGAAGAGGCGTCTGCTGCAACAGATCTTTCATAAACAATGACTTCCTTTCTGCATCTTGAATTTGGAACATCAATTTGACGATTTCAAGTGCTCCTTGTGAACATGCTAAGTGCACCGGTGTTGACTTATCAACCTAAGAGAAAAATATGTAAACATGCTTAAACATCATACTTGAATCCTTGTGAATACTCCTTGATATAAATCCAGATTAAGATTTGTATTTTAAACAGGAATTATACGGTGTGTAGGTAGGGTTTTTAAATTGAAGTAGTAACGTTCTATTTAAATTAGATGCAAATGAGTTCATTAATATTCATAGCCTGTCAGAATACATCACCAGCCTTCATCATGCCCTATCATACTATCATCTGTTGGATTGACGCGGTTAAGTGCTCTCTAAATTCCAAAGACTTATATTAATGATAAAACTTATAAAAGACTTACAATTCAAATCTAATGATTTTAAAAGCAATCTTATTAAGATTTAATTCTAAGTCTTTTGAAAGTTTTGTCACTAATATAAGTCTCTTAGACTCTTATCTCGGCATGTTTTTCGATCAGTATTGTGCCAAAGTCAGACCATTTTGAAAGTTTTCGAAATATACATTTTGTTGCCTAGGTCTTGCTCTTTCATTTAACACCTCGCTTGTAAAAAAGCGTGCAAAAATGGCTGACATAGAGCGCCCGAAAGACGCAACCCCCCCAACCAAAAGTTGCAGTTTTTGGATTTTTCAATGGTCACTGTGTGGTACAACGCAATAATTCGTGTGTATTGATGCTACACAAAGAAGTTTTCCGACTGAATGAGCGAGAAAGCCTACTTGCAATATTGATTGTGGTACACGTGTTCGTGTCCCAGTACACTGCAATGCCCATTGAAAAATAAAAAAAATGCAACTGTTAGTTTTGGGGGTTTGCGTCTTTTGGGCGTTCTATCTCAGCCATTTCTGCACGTTTTTTACAAGCGAGGTGTTAAATGAAAGAGCAAGACCTAGGCAATAAAATGTATATTTGGAAAACTTTCAAAAATGGTCTGACTTTGGCACAATACTAATCGATAAGCATAAGTATTTCCCAAACACATAGAACAACCCAAACAAGACTCACTCCTTGGGGCGCCCCTTTCCTTTTTAAAGGAATTTTTATTAATTTTGATGTTGCAGTTAGACAATTTCGATCTTTCGATAAGGAACTTTCTGCCATTCTGATGCTTAAATTTACACTGTGAGCCAATAAACCTCATTCCCACGGTGCAGTTCAATAGCTTTCATTCACCAGTGCATTTAGCAAATACACCCTCTGTTTCTTAGTGTATGATTTATAATACCCAGAACATGCATGGTCAGCTGTTGTTAACGGGTGCACATCCAAGGCTACTGAACTCAGCCCTTGGTAGATTAGCATGCCTTGCCTCATAGTGTTAAATCCAAGGCTTTTCATCAGTTTCCAAAAACTCGTTCTCCCACCAGTGAGGTTAATATCTTGACCAAGAATGGTCAACAATTAATCGCATGTGGGAAATACCTTCCATTGGAAGAATTGAGGCACTTTACGAATGATTGCTTGCCTGTCAATGTCTAGTTTATTTGCAGCATACTTTCTGTTTGACCCGTTTTGGTTTAAGAAGCCTGTACATTGTTGCTCTGGCTATTTTTGTAGCAGTATCCATGCTATCCATCACATTATGTAGCAAGGTAGGATTCCCTTCCAACTTTTTCTTTTTCGAAGGTTTTTAAGCTTGAAACAACGATACGTATTCAGTTGTTTCTGCCGTGATACGGCTTTTATATATGCTTTCGAAACATAATTATATACGATCGTAGTCATTCAGGGCTATAGCTTAGTCCGAGTACTTAAAAACTGCCGTTTTAAATGCAAATGCATCGTATACTAAAAAGTATAGAGTCAGAGACATTCGCATGTTTTGACACTGTACAGGATTAAATAATAATAACGAGCGATTTATCTGTCTACAATCTAAATTATGCAACGGATAATGTAGTTATGTACAAATGTTTGACCTAGTTATTTTACTCTAAGGATATGTAGCCAAAAGCTGGAACTTTGAATAGACCTGTTTAAAACAGCTAGTGTTTATATGACATCATAATATATCCCATAAAATAACCATAAGTGTTTATTGCATTACTAGAGAAAACGCTTGGAAATTGTTCGCAGACGATTTCCAGCTTTTAATTCAAATAATATGTGTTTGTATATTCGGGACAACTATGTGTTAGGTTCACTAACACATAGTTGTCCCGAAAATACAAGCACATGCAACACATACACAATATTTATTTGTATCTGTATAATAACTGAAAAAGTATATGTGCCTTCAGTTTTGATCCAAATGGCGCCAAGGGTCATTTTGTAAAGCATTATGACTTAATCGCAGTATACATAAACAGATTTTTTCAAAGTTCTTTTGGCTACATATCATCAGTAGAGTTCAACAAATGGTTCAACCATTTGTATACAACTACATTATCCGTTGCATAATTTTAAAGTGTAAATGTCTCAATATAATTTTTAACCCAGCACACCCTCCCTCAATTTCAACCAAAAGGCAAAATAGTCTCCCGGTTGCTTGGGTTAACTATAAAGCAATCTGCTTGCTCCCCTGCAGTACTGAACGGCTAAGATTGGCTTCAATGTTCACCATTAAGCGAGCTATTGGCGGCAAACTCCGAAACCCAGTATATATGTTTCCATTTTATATTACCGTAAGTAGTTAAATTCACATAAAGACACATAAAATTGCCTTGAAACTGATAGCCATGTCAATATTGTTACATGGCCCTTTTAATTGCAAAGCAGTGTAATTCTAAAAAAATATTCGTGTCTTTCCTATCACATTTTACCTCGAATGTAGTAAAATATAGTATAAAGTATCTAATTTGGGGGGGGGATACCACCTAGAGATGAGCATGAGAGTACACTATAAAAGATCAGAATTTTGATGCTGTTTTCGTATAGAAATACATGGTCAGGGTATATTTCTTTGTTTGACATTGGGTCATGAGCTCTTAATGATCCATATAACTACTGAGCTCCTTTGTTTAGAGCTGTATAGAAAATAACGTATAATAGACCTGTGTATACTGTTGTATTAAAAAAGCATGGCGTGTTATGTTAACAACGGGTGGGTTGTATATTCTAGAAACATACACACAATTAGCCTGCTTATTAGAAAAGAATGTAAAGGCCGTGTAGGCCCACACGTGTCAAAAGTAGCGGATAAATTCTTTTTCGTTTTGCTAAGCATGGAGTTTGAAGATTGGCTTCAAATCATAAAATATTGAAAAAAAAACAGTTTCTTTCTCAAAATAATAATATCCAAGATAAACAATTTTGTCATAAAAAGGGCCGCACTTTTCTCGGGTGAGTTTTAAAGCCATTCTTAGTACCTTGTACTATAGGATCGCACAAACCTGTTGAAAGTCAATTCTAGCGCCGTACTCTAAACAGAGTTTCACCGCTTCCTGTGACCCGCTATTTACGGCGGAGTGAAGGGCCGAATTTCCCTCTTTATCGACATGACTTAGCACCTGGTTCTTCATGCACCCGCCTGAATAACCAGAAAACAATGGTAGATTTTATACTGTTATATACGGTGGGCTTTTCCCAGAAAATAGAGACGTTGGGACACCCGGATAAAGTTACCCAGAGATACCAAATTATTTGCCTTTACCTAGCCGACCGTCATTTTAAGGTCAGCAAACAATGTATCGGACGGTTGTTACATATAACTTAAGGGATATCTCCGCAGCACAATCACGGGTCGACCGACGGTTGAACTACACTTCATTTGTAGCAATAGAAACGCACTTCAAAGGCGCTTCCGTTAAGTCGCCAGGGGTCGTCTGGAGGCTGGGACCAAAGTGGCTGGCACCTGCAACAAACTTTGATTTTTGTTCACTCTGCCGATTAATGTTGTTCGGCAGCTGCACTGTACTGCACTATTTGATGAATTGACATGTTTCGGTATACTTCGTGATTGTTTACTGCCCAATGTTTAAAAAAATACAAATTAAAGAATTGTTGGCCAAAATATTGAAATTTTGGCTATGTAACAACGTAAAATAGGGAGAATAAGGGGTAATAATTGCTATCTCTGGCGTAACCTTCCTAATGCCCGCCATCTCTGGAAGAGCCCATTTTTACAAACCAACCTGTTGGAAGTCAATCTTGGCGCCATATTTTAGGCAGAGCTTAACGGCAGCAACATCAGCGCTATTCACCGCCGAATGAAGAGCCGAATTGGCTTCTTTGTCGGTGTACGAGAGTACTCTGCTGATTCCCCGTTCACCACCTATACATGCACAATCATATTGGCTAATTTTAGAACTGGGGTCGGGAGACAATTTTTTTAAAAGAATCAGTCTTAAGCAATTTTCACAGTAACCAACCAGAATATCAAACGTATAACGTATGCTATCTTGGGCAAGCGTGCGCTCATTATAGACAAATGCTCTTACGTAAGTAAAGGAGTATTCCCGTACCATATACAGGTTAATTTACCGGCAAAATTGTCGAAGATTTACTGTTAAAGCGATGGTCTCAATTTAGATAACTGGCAAGCAATATGGAAGCAGAAATTAATTTTATATAAGAAGAAAAGAATTGAAAAGTAAAGATGTTGCAATACATGCTTAAGTGCTAATTTCTAATTCTACCCGAGATTTCTACTAATGCTACGTCTACCCGCAAACTGTTTAATCTAATCTGTTATTTATTTATATGTTTTTTCCCTGAATTTTGGAAATGTCATATCGTATTTGAGTTGTGTGAGACTCCTTAAGAATACACATTATCGAGTGGAGTGGGACTTCGGAAGTGGGTATGTTGCCCCACAATGACTAGGTCTGGAGCATTACGAACTTCTCATCAAACTCAAAGAAATGCCAATAAACAAGTGCGTTTGTAAGAATTTCGTAACCAAGTTTTGCCGAAATCAACCTCAGAATTTATGGATTCGAATCTATAGTCGAAATATGTACGAAGGAAATTGGACCCTCTGCCTAAAGAAATGGACGTGGAAATGTTATCGGTATAAAGTATTTCAAAGAGCTGCATTTCTTTCAGCAGCCGATGCATTGTATTTCGAACTTTTGTAATTGGAGGTGGGGTATCCGTTTTGCATTCAGCATTCGTGCAGATCGCAAGTGTAAGAGCCGAAAAGTTTGGTATATTAAGTGTAAGTGCATTGCAGCATTGCATGAGCGGCCATCTTTTGGGAGGCGACATGTGAACGATATATGATCCTGCTTAACAGCTGAGTCACATTCCAGTACTCCAGATAAGAATATTATTTGACCCAAAAATAAAGTGCTCCCAAACTAATCAAAGTAGTTAAGTCGATATCAGGGCCGGATTTAGTGGGGAGCCGAGAAATACTGGGATACATAGTATCCGCTCCTATATTTTATTACTAAACTACACAGGCTAAACGTTAAGATGCAGATATAGTCCGAAGGCCTCCTGGGTCGATCTTGTTTTGTTTACTACAGTATAGTGAATGTATACCAGAAAATATACCTGATTAAATAAAAATGTAGTTTGTACTTTCTGCGGCCTACAGTTTTAGAGTTACAGGGTTAAAACAGCCAAAACACGTTTTTAAAAGGCCAGTTTGAAAAACTTGCCTCATATCGTGCTCTGTACAAAACTAAAATATTTTATAATCTTACAATCAGCTATTCTACTCAAGTTTTTCACGAAGCAAACCAACCCGAGGGAAGATGGCGGGTAAACGCTGGTCTTTGCCGTATGATGGTACATGCATGGTGGTGAAAGCTCGCTTGCCCCGTGATTTCAGGAAGGTTATGAATGCATTAGGGTTGAGCAATCGCTAATATAAGTGTGTTTAGCAATTGCCCAACCCTAAAGCAATAAATTAAAGTAATCATGATTAATAATGAAGTAATAACAACATCGTCATTATTGTTTTAAACAAACACGTAAAATAAATAAATGTTACTACTGGCGTCATCAACTCAAATCATTGCTACGCATGTTCTAAATAATTATGAAAAACATGCTATTTTGTCACGCAAAATGATTAAGTAAGTAACCAAAATACTCAAAGAAACCAAAAAAAGATTTATATATGCTTTGTGGGCTACGTATACGTGGGCATATTAGCAAACACGGTCGCCAGGGAGTTGTGCCGGTTAAAGTTACATTTTAGATTGAAGTATAAGTTCTGTGACATTATCAATGCTTGACCAAAGAGGAAAAAATGTTTGCTGTGGCTCAGTTCAAATGTTTGCTTCCCTTCAAGTTAAAAATTATGTCTTGTTGTTTTCAAGTTTATGTGGCCAAATGTAATCTACATCGATGTTTGGTCCCCCTTATGTTTGTTAACCTTTAAAACAAACATTGATCTCGCCTAAAGGTCACTTGAAAGGAATGAAAAGTAATGTGCAATTATTTTCAGTTTGGAAATCTTACCTGAACGTTGCAATATGTACTCTGACTGCGTGGTCGCAGTTGCCTCTACACACGAAACAAAGGCATGCATCTATTATAAAACCAATCTTCGATCGTTTAATCATACGCATTGCTTATACTCCACCAAGCGGGGAATAACATTGCGCTATTTTTTAAATGACCCTGTTAATGAGGAGACGAATAACAGGGCGTATCAATAAACAAGCACCAAACACTTTTTGTGGTAATTGTGTAAACTTACATCAAAATATTAATTGCCATCTTAAAGCCACATATATCCTCTTTCCAACCGATAGGTACAATTTGTTCATGTGCGGTCATGGTAACCGAGTAATCATTTTTTGTTTGCACAATGGGACACAGTCCCGGGGACAAAGTGAGCTTGTTGAACCAGTTTAAATCCTATTCAGTATACCCTCTTCGTCACACTTCAGTCATGCAAGTGAAATGGGATTTGTATTGACACTTGGTGCCAGCTGACTTTGTCCCATTGTGGCTGTCGCCATTGAGCAAAAACCATGATTAATCGTTATCCATGACTCGCACATGAATAAATTACTTATCATTGAAAATAGGGATTTGTGCTTTAAGATGGCGCCGCGTTACTTTGGAATAATTTTTACACATTACCACACGAATTTGGAAGAATTTTGTTGGCGTTTTTATTGATACGCCCTATAGATACATCACCATATGCTAAATTCAATATTTTCCGGTGTTTCTGCAATTATTCGTGCCGAAAATGGCGGGCTAACGTGCATTACCCTGTCGAACGGAGGGTACTTTTGCCGACAATGGTTATCCCAGTAGTTCGTCACAGAGGGATCCTTATTACAACAACAGCGTGCGTTTTGGATGAACTAAGTTATTTGTCCAATTGGACACAGTATGACACGAATATGTGTTCAGTTGACTCATCCTCGTACGAAGGATAATATTAGCTTTAAAACTGATATTTAGGGCCCGTTCATTATTTACAGGGAGGGGCCCGCAATAAATTGAAAGAAGGTGTTTGGAAATTGATAAACCCCCCAATGGAAAGTTTATAGGCCCTATTGCATAGAACCTATACAAAACCCATCGGCCATCACGGCGGCCATCCCACACACACCCCTTAGGTACATCATATGATTTTACTGCTGTGCATATAGGTGTTTGTTTACTACTGAATCATAAATTTAACATGAACCCCCCCCCCGCCATCAAAAAAAAAATTAAATCACTAACCCCTATATTTGTGAAGAGAAAATCAAATAGGTCTAATCCGGACCCACTAAACCAAACCCTAAACCTAATTCCTAACCCTAATCTTACCTATTCCTTAACCCTATAACCCAACCCTAACCTAACCCGTGTTGCAACGGCCAATTGGACCATGTACAATGGGAGCCATATGTATAACTCATGCGTATAACATTGTTTCCGAATTCGCTACCTTGCTAAAAAGAACGTTTATTGCAAGGGGTCTTTCCCATGGGTCCTATGTGGGTGCCTTTGTGGCGTTACAAAGATCGGATTAAGTCTACTATTACATACATCTGTTCCTAAATGCCAAAAGCCTTATTTTTACAATGAATATCCTTGTAGAAATTGCCATTAAATCACGAAAATGCGTAAAATGTGCTCTAACAACATAACAGCACTTTATTTTTCCACTCCCTTCTCCTCTGCCGAATGCCCGGGTTTTCGGCAGTTTTCCGATGGAGGGAGTTTCGCACCCGGGTATTTCGGCACCGGTTGTTTCGGCACAACATCTCTTTTCCGCTATATAGTTAATCTGATGATGATCATTTTCTTCATCCAAATAATAAAAAAAAATAAACAATAATGCAGGAATCACCCACGTATAAAAAGCATTTAATGAAGCCGGCCGGGCGGCAAAAAACGTCGAAATCGCGCTACGCCCAATCAGACCCATGATTGCCATAGAGCTTATGACTATTGGTTTTCTATGGTCTATGCCCAGAATGAAGACCAGGACTCTCCAGTTTTAGATTTACTACACTGAGAATAACAATATCTAAGCTAATAAACCATCGATAAGAAATTAAACACAAGATCTGCAAGAAACGGCGGCTAGTCTACGTCTTGTTTTCATCGAATATAATATGGGATGTCGAGATGTCATCTGCACGGCGTGTACGCATACTTGAACAGCGTGGATTATTTATTCATCTAAAATCTTCCTGCTACACAAATACAAGGATCCATACACATTAGGTCTCAAATCGCGCTACAATTTTCGATGATTCAATCTTGGCACGAAACACCTAAGAGCAAATGGTAAAGATATATTTGAATAATTATTTTGTAACTAAACTTGTCCCTTTCTAACCTTTTTCCTCTTTACCCAACATACAGACCAATCAAATCACCCAATGTGTGCCTCAATTTTGAATGGGCCTACTAACAATGGACACTCCAGAACTTATTTTATTTAAAGGGACCAAACGCTAATTTTAGTTACATATGTGATAAATTATGTTGAAGCGATTCTCAACATTGATGATATTACAATAATCATTAGCTAAGTAAAGGACAAAAATTAAATCGGGGACTGATGGGCGCATCAAGGTTAACAATAATCTTCACGGCCCATAGTGAAGTTTTGGCCATCTCGCGGTCATTCCTACGTCATGTTTAGTTTGTCCCAGGAGATTTCAAAACAAAAGTAATTTACTTTGAGTGTCTAAATGGTCTAAAAGGTTTGAATGCCTTTGAATCGATGCATATCTGCAAGTGATGATATTCACTGAATTAAAAAAAAAAAACGACAAGATTAACCGCAGCTACAAATAACGAGTAGGTCTCTTTTACTCGGATTGTAAGATTTTACCAACAGTTATCCAATGAAGAGTCGAGCATTAGAGTTCCACTGTCCACATCACAGTTCAGCTGTGGCCAGATAGCAAAATAGTGGCATTCCAAGGTACGCATTGAAGGTCTCAATTGATTTTACGCGGGGAATTTTAAGTGATTGTATAGAATGTGAGGATTGAGGGGAATCTAAATGAGGGCTCTACTCGAGCATTACAAACTTACAATACAGTGACCTTGGTCAGACACACTATAAATCGCTCTCTAAATTCTAACATTCCATCAAACACCTGCTTCATTTGTTGGCAACATGGCGCTCCCATCAACCCAGCGAGACCAATAAGCAAAGCGTATCGTGATGATCTCTTAAAAGGCAATCAGGAATTTTGCGCGTGTAGTAAGTATTACACTCTAAATTTTATTGCCCCAATACTATTATGTCTCATGTCTTGTCTCACAAATTGAAACCAAGTCAAGAAGTGTCTTATGTCAAGACCGTGACGTTGTAGACGAGTCGTGTGTATAGTGGTGAAACAAATGATGCGTTGCAGTACACAATGGAGAACTCACAATAGACTGGTGGGCTGTGGGACAGTAATAGGACTCTCTAGTAGTGACGCCCGGTGTTGGTAAAGAATAAACTAATGTCCCCCATGAAGTAAGTGTCTTAGCAACCATATAAACATGTAAGGCTAAAACGTTCCCCCCTTGTAGATGAGGCGTTGTCTATAGTGCGAAACAAATGATGCGTTACAGCATCAATTGCAAAACATAATAGCTATAGGGGCGCAGGACACTCAGTCACACGGACCGTATTTCATGACATCATCATCATTATTGTGTTGCAAACTAAACTAAGAGGCCAATTGTGCTCGAAGAGCACGAACCTAGCAGTGGGGGATAAAATGACCTTTGACACCATCCGAGCACAAATTTTTGTTGAAGAGTGAAGATGCTTCATATGCCATGGGGCACGTGACCATGTTACCTTGCAAAGGACAGATATTAATTTTTGAAGATTTTTCACATTAAGACCGGAAGTTCCCTTTAATGACTTTGACCCCATGCTGAGCACAAACGTTGGTTTGAAGGGTCTCAAGCCGCTTCATATACACGAGTAACGTGACCATGCTACCTTGCAATGGCAGATATGAATTTTGAAGATGTTTCACATTAAGACCGGAAGTGCCTCCTCCTTTAATGACCTTTGACCCCGCAGGGTTGAGCACAAACTTTGTGAAGGGTCTCAAGCTGCGTCATATGAATGAGTCACGGGACCATGCTAACTTGCATATACCAAATATGATTTTTTGAAGATTTTTTCAACATTCAGACTGGAAGTGCCCCTTTAATGACCCCCTTAATGAAATTTTCGATCAAAATTCTGTGTACACCCCATATGGGCCTTGGGTCAGTGGTTGATTCATGAAAAGTCTTGTGATTATAGCAATGATTTGTTGGAACAAGAAGGAGCAGTATTAGGTTCCGACGAATGCCCCTTAATCGGTCCCATAGACCTTGACCCCAATCTGCGTACACCTAAGGGATTGGGTCAGTGGTTCTTCTGACAACATCAGGTTGATCATAGCACTAATCTGTGGCAGAAGAAGGATTTATAGAGTTCCGTAAATTTCAAAGAATTCCCTTTTAATTGGCCCACGTGACCTTTGGACCCAAATCTTGTGTAAAACCTATAGGGACCTTGGGTCAATGGTTCTTCTGAACCAATTTTCGTGGCTATCGGATAATAAACCGTTGGCACTCGTCGCATTTTGAAAGTGGGTCGGAGAAGGAAGAAGAAGAAGAAAATAAGGCAAATTGTGCTCGAAGAGCACGAAACTAGCCGTGGGGATCTACAATGACTTGACCCCATGCATGAGCAAAATTTTGTGAAGAGTCTGAAGTTGCTTCGTATGTATGAGTCACTTGACCATTGGGTTACCTTGTATGTAACTGATATGAATTTTGAAGATTTTTTAAGTAAGACCGGAAGTTGCCTTTAATGCCCTTTGTTGACCCCATGCTGCGCACAAGTTTGGGAAGGGTCTCAAGCTGCTTCGGCTGATGAGTCACGTGCCATGCTACCTTGCGAATGAAAGATATGAATTTTTGAAGATTTTTCACATTAAGACGGAGTTCCCCTTAATGACCTTGACCCCCCATACGTTGAGCACAAATTTGGTGAAAGGTCTCAAGCTTCATATGCATGAGTCACGTGTACCATGCTACCTTGCATATAGCAAATTTGAATTTTGAAGATGTCAATTCGACCGGAGTGTCCCATTAATTACCCATTAATGACCTTCGATCCCAAAAATCTGGTAACCCCATAGGGGCCTGGGTCAAGCTGTCTTCGAACAATCGGTGATTATAGCCAATTGATTTGTGGAACAAGCAGGAATTTATAGAATTTTGATGAATGGCCCTTTAATCGGCCACATGACCTTGACCCAAGACTGCGTAACCCCCCTAGATATGGGTCAGTGGTTCTTATTGATAACACTCTGGGATAATGGCACTTATTCGTGGCAGAGGAAGGCTTTTATAGAGTTCCGTAAATTTTCAAAGAATGCCCCTTTAATTGGCCCACGTGACCTTGACCCAAAGCTGGGTACACCCTATAGGGACCTTGGGTCAGTGGTTCATTCTGACCATTTCTCTTCGTGTGCAATCGTATAAACCGTTTTGGCCACTAGTAGCATTTTGATGTTGCGTCGAAGAAGAAAGAGAAAGAAGAAAATACTAGTTCATCGATTGGTGCTTTAGAAAGCACCGAGTATATCATGGCGGTTAATACTTGCAGCTGATCCAATGTGACCTTTGACCCCAATCTATTGTACAGGCCCAAAGAGTTAGCAATGATTTATATCACTTTGAATGAGTTAAACTTATAAATTGTCATTAAAATATTATAAATTAATCTAAGTAACATAATATAAAAACTGACGACTACCAGTATACTATGCCCCGATTTTCAATTGACCTTTGAATCCCTTTAAAAAACGATGGCTCACAGAGCGGGGGTCGCTTGTGGACCTCTTTTTCACTTCTCATTGATTCCTAAGAGATGGCAGCGCTTAATTAGGTCAATTAATAGTATTTTATATTTGGACCCCTAGATGACCCCCCATTTTTACCTTTGGCCGCCCTATTGTGCACTAAGTAATAGAGCTTTCCAGTGGCTCGTTGTGAACACATTTGACATATATCTACTTTGGGTTGCGAGTTATACGTTTTTGGCATATTAATAGCTCATTTCCCATATTTTGCACGTGACCCCTTGGGGCAATATTCTGTCACATGATTCGTCTCGACATTTCCTCAACTTTTGCACAGACACCACTATCCAAGTGTTACCTAAGATTTTGAGCTTCGCATTTTTGCATATTTAATTAGATAATGCCGACCATTGTGAATTTAATGTAGTTTCCGATCTTAATTCTGTGTACAAGCTTTATACACTGACCAAAGACGATACTCCATAAGCGGAATTTTCGTATGTCGCGCCCCTAATCTGTAGAAGAAGAGCCTCAAAAGATGTTTAGTTTTTTGACCTTATTGACCCCTACGAGATGTCAAATGTCAACTATCAACCCCTGGTGTAGCTTGGTCAGTGGTTCTTCTGACCAATTTGTCATATCGCCAGCCGTTTTGGCACTAGTACATTTTGAACAAGTTACAAGAAATAAAGAAGAAGAAATGAAAGAAATTGAGAAGACAGTATATCATGCGGCGCAGCCGCATGATAATAACTAGACCGAGAATTGTCCTTTGAAAAGGACGTGTATATCATGCGGAAATGTATTTCATGTTGTTTGAAAAATATTGCATTTGAAGATAATGTCCCAATCGTTTTAACTCGCCATATAACAATAACGATTTGTTAACATACTGTCGCAATTGTAATATTTTATACTCATCAAGATTTGTTGAACAAATTAGATCTGGAAACAGATCTGAACACAGTTTTGAGGTAGTGATCTTTGACCTTACACGACCTTTGATCTCGAAAATATTTTAGAACATTTAGAAATGTCAACGGATCATTTCAGTCAAATGTCCGCTCAATCGGAGATTTTGGAAATGTGACCTTGAACTTTTAATGACTTTGATCTCGAAAAAATATTTTTCAGCACATTTCGATATGTCATAAGGATCATTTCAGTCAAATTTTAGCTCGATCAGAGCCATTTAGAAAATTTGACCTTTGACCTGTTAATGACCCTTGACCTCGGAAATATTTCAACATTTTAGAATGTCATAATGATTCATTTCTGTCAAATTTTCAGCTCAATCGAGCATTTTGAAAAATTTGACCTTTGACCCCTTATGAACCTTTTGACCTCGAAATATAATCAACATGTTTTAGTATGTCAGTAAAATTTCAGCTTATCGGAGCAGTTTTGCAAATTTGATTAAACATTTTGTTGCCAAGGTTTTGACCTCAAAATATTTCACCATGTTAGAAGTCATAAGGACCTTTCGTAAAATTTCAGCTCAATTTGACCATTTTAAAAATTTGACCTTTGACCCCTAATGACCTCCATTTACTTGTATTGAAATTATAACATTCATCTGTGCAAGTATCAGCAATGTAAGTACCTTGCATATTTGCAGATATGATTTTTTAAAGCTATTTTAAACTCGGGCCGGAAATGTCCCTTTATGACTTTAATCGTCTTTCAATTAGTAACTTTGGAGGGGTTCAAGTACCCACACACAGAGTCCACGTGTTCATACTAGTAATCTGTAAAAGAGGTAGCCTTTTTATTAAAGCAGGTTATTGACCCTTGTGGACCCCCAAATGACCGTGTTCAAACTTTCATTAAGTAATTTTGTAGGGGGTGTCAAACTCCACCACAAACTGGGTCACATGATCATACAATGATATCTGAGGAGAAGTAGCCGTTTTTTTGACAGAAGAAGAAGAACAAGAAGAAATACTACGACGAGACGACAGTCGACTGTGTTATGACCTTTTTTGGTTTGTTTGTGACGAGGCTATCATAACCGAAAATGTGTACCCATTCGCGATCTGCGAACTGATGTTCATGAATGCAATGCTTAGACATCAATACTTTATGTTCACGCTT